>JAESVK010072177.1:0-16169 GCA_017140935.1 Hamamelis virginiana
GATAGACCTTAGGCGGCTGAGGGCTTCTCTTGATATTTTGAGATATTTTCAAGGGCAATTTCTGTTAGATATGTGCCCTAAAACCAATTGTTCAGTTGTGTTTAAGGTTTTATATTTCATTATATTATCTTGTATGGATCTTTATTCATTTATGATATGGCTATTTTTATCATGTACACTTGTGTTTAATTACTGTTCATGATAAAGTCCTTGGATAGTATGATAGAGAGTTATATCTCAAGTGTTGAGATAGAGAGACTTATAACTCTCAAGTACATCTATCCTAAACTAGTTCCTGATCATAGGTTTATATATTTGGACAATTATAAACCGTTAAGATTAGCTCAGGTTTTACTAGCTCCATGGGAGGATGGTGAGTCTCGAACCATCTGTGTAGAGACACTATAGTAAACCTGTGGGTACTTGTTAGAGAACAAGTACACTGAACGTGACCAATATGAGTACAGCTTATGGAATTCTATTTGTATGTCAAAGGCTGCTCAAGTGTATAGGCACAGTTGTAATCCTTAGATTTGAGACACCACATGTTATCTTATATATGAATTGCTAGAGTTTGATAGTATCTCGTACACCCTTAATCATAAGGATGTAATCGGTACTCATTGGCTCTAGTGAGTTATGTATGAAGATAGGTGAGTGTGCAATAGAGGATCACCACCCTTAATAAGAAAGGGCGAATGTCTTAGTTAGTTCACAGTTACTATCTCAATGGAGTCTTTGGCCAAAGCAGAAGGTTACCAAGAAAAGTGTTTCAAGGGTATACCTAATTGAGATTATAATCTGGTGAATTAGTAACACATGATTAAGTTAGGGTTTGACATGAATCCATACCCAACTAACTTAATCAAGACATTGTTTGGTGAGGGATTATCTATAGCACGAAGGGTTCATTTACACGTTCTTATATTCACCCACACCTAGGGTACGTCATGACATATTGCTAGATGTCACTCATGACTAGTGAAGGCCTAATGATAAGAGTTATCATTGAGGGCAAAATTGGAATTGTTCCAATCGAACCTAAAAATAGAAAGTTTCTATTTTGGGCGACATTGAGATGTCCCCTGCCACTACTAGGTTGGGATGAACCCAATGGGTCACACACATAAGAACATAAGTGAGGTTGTTAAACTTGTGACAGGATTGCATTCTTATTAATATGTGTTTGGCTTTAATTGATTAAGGGTTAATTAATTAATAGCCAACAGGATATCTAATTCAAGAATGTAGATAACTAAAACAGGGTTAATGGTCATGCTAGCACTAGTAACCAAACACCCTAAGAAGAGGAGAGGCTTATTTAAAGAGAGAGAGCCCTAATAGCCAAACAAGTTTTGACTCATCCAAACCCTCTCTCTCTAGTTGCCGCCCCTCCCTCTCTCCCTCTCCATGCTTGCCTTTTTCAAGTGTTGAAAATTTCAAGAAGGTTTAATCGACTCTTGTGTTCGTGTGGACTTTCATTGGAGGCCCCCATTCTTTTGGGGCTCGAGGTTTGAGCGAGGACGATCATCAAAGGAAGAGAACATCGCAAAAGAACACATCAATGTAAGCTTTACTTTAATGTATTTAATTTAAAGTTGCTTCGTTTCATCGATTAAGAAGATTCATGGATGAATATCAATGGGAAAAATTTTTATTTTACCTTCCGCTGCGTTCCTATGGTGTATTCTTTCAGTGGTATCAGAGCCTACCTTAATCCTTGATTCGAATCATAAATGGCTTTGTATGGCATGCATTAAAATGTGTTTTTAATTAATTTGGGATTTGAGAAATCACCATAGAGGGATTCGGCCATGGGGTTTTATAAACCTCTTGTATTTTGTTTTAATATTTGCAACTAGGTTTTAACAAAACCCTAGTGTTGGACGGTTTTCATAAGGGGCTGCCATGGTGGTTTTCGACCATGAAAAAGTTTTTCAAAAAAAAGGCTAGGTCACGGCTTCACTAGGGGCTGCACATTAGGGTTTTTTACACCCTTGCAATTTTCGGCCATATAGGGTTTGGAACCCTAACTTGTTTTATCTTTTTGGGTTTATAACCCTTATGTAATTCGGCCATTAATGGGTTTAGAACCCTTGAAGGTGAAGCCATGGTGATGGTATTAGTAAAGAAGATGATGACATTTTAGGAAATCCTAATCCAAATAGGAAACCTAGTTTTACTAGGATTTGATTATTTGGTTAGTTGCCTATTTGTTATTATCTTTCCTAGTTAGTATTAGATACTAATTAGATATGTCCTAATGTGATTAGGAGTTAATTAATAAGGTTAATTAACATATAAGTGGCTGCACATGGTAGTTTAAGAAACTCCATAAAATATAAGATTAGTTTCTTATTTTGAAAAAATTTCAAAATTCAAAAGTTTCTTGATTTTTTCAAGATTTTATGGGATTTGAAATTTTAAAATTTGAAACTCAATCTTTTGGATGATATGATTTGAATTTTATCTTATCATTTATTTGATATGGTTATTCATATTTTGAAAATTGAATTGGTCAAAATTTCAAAAAAACTAATCCCTTTCCCCCCTTGCAATTTTCGGCCACACTAGGGTTAAGAACCCTAGTGTATCTTGATCACATCATGGTCTTGTTTTTGATTTGTATGTCTTCACAAATAATTTTATTAAATGTTTATTTGATTGCGAAATTATTTTGAAACATTTTGAAATTCAAAAATGTGAAGAAATAAATCAAAAATGAAATTGGGTTTAGGAAACCCTAATTGCCAAAATTGGGGATTAAGGATTAAACACTTGGTGTTGGGCCTTTAATTGGATTAAAATGCTTAGGGATCATCCACAATGATATATTGAATTGTCCTAATGGTTAGTACATGAAAATATATAGTTTTAATATGCTTTATATTTATTATAAAGTCATAAACAGTGTGCTGGTTTTTGGGCAGTAGTTACTGTACTGTTGTAAATTCTTTTTAATTTATTTAAAATGGTTTTTACAGCAGGCCACCTATCAACTTCACTAATATAAGGTCTTAACTAAATGTAGGAATAGTTCCATCATTTATTTTTGACTTTAAATAGCCGCGATAAGTATTTTGTGACTTATGCTGAAATCTGTCACGATTTGGAGTTACAGTCACAAAACGCTTTAAAGTGATATCAAATGTTGGAATCGCTTAACGACACCCCTGCCATTGGAAAGAACACTGAAAATCCTAGTGAAATGAAGTTTTCTCGAATTTAAAAGGGTGTTTTAAATAATGCAAATATTTAATGCAAAACAGGGGCTGATTCTTGGTGCTTTAGAGAAAACACTATAGTAAGGAGTTACTTAATTTTAATGCGATTAAAATTGACATCTATTTTCATGGGATGAAAGATAGATTAAAACATGTTATTAATATATGCCATTGCCATTTATTACTTGTTCCTTTGTTTATTTAATTTATTCAATGTGATTGTTTAAATTGTAATATGGAAAGATATGGACTTAAAGACCAATTAATCTGGATGTGATTGGCCGCATGCGATGTGAATCTTTTATGGGTTGTAATTTAAAGTAGTTTAAATTATTTGTGATGTAATTTTAATTATGGGCTTGCATGCCTATTTCCCTCCTTTGATATGTATCCCCTATTCCTTTATGCCCTTTCTTTATTTATGTAATTGTACATCAAAGATCGAGACGGTGCATGGTGGACCCGAGGATGCATGGAGCAGTGGGAGGACAAAGAGAAGACCTTGAGAAGATCTTTTCTTTTATGTAATAGTTACAGGTTAAAATTGCGATCACATAACCCACATAAGACCTAGGGCTCAACTATTGGCTCAAGTTGGGCCCAACCTAAAAGTCCATATTCTTTCCATTAGGCCCATATATATATGTTAGATGTATGCTTTAGGGGCCCATTAACCATATTATTATATGTCTTTGATGATAGTGTCCCGTTCCTTTATGGATAGTGGGAGTATCATTAAAGTACTAATAGTAAAGAATGGTTAATAATATATATGTGATATATTGATGCATGTGATGTATGTTAATATTCTGATGAGACCTAAATACCCCTCAATTTCAAATTTAAATTGTAAGGAAGAGGCATATGATTGCTTTATCCTAGCCTCCTACCATTACAAGATAGGAGAATCTTTATGGTAGATGTGTTTGGCTGCAGATATGTGGGAACACATTCATTATGAAGGTTCAAACCAGCTTGTTACATATTGGATATCATGAGGTGCGATAATGGGGCTAACCAAGAAACTATTATGTGAGGGAAGCCACATTCAATTGACCATACTCATGTGAATGGTAGGTGTGATTTAACTAAAGTACACTAACCAAGAAACTATTATGTGAGGTTACTGTAATTTAGAGGCTAAAGGAATATTGGAACTTACTTAGTGAAGCATTGGATAAAGAGTTATCCACCCCTTTGGAATAGTGATCCAATAAACTATTATGTGAGGTTCACTAGTTCAAATAGGACCCCAATCCCCATTAAGAATTCATTTTTGAATTCTCGAATCCTATAGAGGGAGTATGGGATTTGATAAAATAGTGAGAGACACCATAAAACTAAAGACCAAGTTATTATGGTTTAATGAAATATATTAATCTGTTACTTATTTTTGTAGATCTCATGGTTATACTCAAACAAATATCCGAAAATGAATTTGACTACTGTTTGACTGAACCTTGTAACAATGAGCTGTCTAAAGAATTAGGAATAGTTCCTAATTCAGGATTTTATCTGTCAGTTAGCTCTGCTTGCTCTTGGGTATTGGATACCGGTGCTAGTTCTCATATATGTAACAATATTAGAGAACTTAGAGGAAGCAGACAATTGGGTCGAGATCAAGTTTCCCTTCAAGTAGGAAATGGAGCAAACGTTGCTGCATTAGCTGTTGGGACTTGTGACCTGATTTTACCATCAGGGCATGTTCTGAAATTAGAAGACTGTTTGTTTATGAAAGGAATCGATCGAAATCATGGAATCGCAGCGGAAGAGAAAACAAAACATTTAATAATATGATTCCATCATCGAAAGATTCTAAACAAGAATCGAACAAGCATAGAGATATGTGATTTAATTACAAACAAATAAAATTAATAAAACATAAATTAATCTTACTTGATTCGCCTTTCGATTTGTAATCCTCGACCTCGAACTTCAACGCAATGAAGTCTCCAACGGTATCCACACAAGGGTAAGATTCCCTAAACCCTTCTAGTCTTCCACAACACTTGAGAAAGCTAGAATGGAGAGAGAGAGGAGAGAGAGATTCGGCCAAGGGGTTGCTTAACCCTAGAATGAGTGAAGCACTCATATTTATAGACATTCTCCTCTTTAAGGGATGTTTGGTTACTAGTGCTAGCATGACCAAACATCCTTGAATAGAATAATCCTATTCTTGGTTAATTTTGACTTTTAATTAATTAACTTTTAATTAATCAAAATCAAACTTAACTTAAAGACAGGATTCCCCTCTCACAAGTTTAAGGAACTCTCTTACCCTCTATTGTGTGTGACCCATTGGGTTCACCCCAACCTAGCAGTGACTAGGGACATCTCCATGTCGCCTAAAATAGAAACTTTCTATTTAAAGGTTTAATTGAAACTATTCCAATTATGCCCTTATTGATAACACTTATCAATAGGCTTTCACTGGTCATGAGTGACGTCTAGCAATGTGTCATGACATGCCCTAGGTTTGGGTGAATAGCAGAACTATATGAACCCTTCTTGTTACTTAATCCTTCATCCCCTAATGTCACAGTCAAGATATTTAGGGTATGGATACAAGTCAAAACCCTATCTTAACTTTCTTGTCATATGTTCTTCAAATTATAATCTCAATAAGATGAACCCTATGAAACCCTTTCATATTTCATCTATCACTCTGGCCAGAGATTCACATTGAGAGTTATATTTAAGAACTGACCCTGATATTCTCTCTCATAACATTGAGAGTGATGATTCCTTATTGACCACTCATATGCCTTCATGCAAGACCTATTAGAGCCAATGAGTGCTGACTACAACCTTGAGATCAAGGATGTATAAAACACTATCAAACCCTAATAACTCAGGCACAAGACATCCATGGTGTCTCAGGTCTTAGGATTACCAAATGGACGTAACATAAGAATATTCCTTTAACTTAATATCCATAGGAATATTCTAGTAGATCAAGTTCAGTGTACATATTCTCTAATATGCACCCACAGATTAACCTAAGTGTCTCTACACTGATAGGAAAGACTACCTATCCTCCCATTGGAGTTAGTTTAAATCTGTGCCACTCTTGCCGGTTTAATAAATGTCCTCTTTAATAAACCTATGAGCAGGAACACTTTAAGAATAAATGTATATGAGAAATATGAGTCTTCATATCTCAACAGACTTGAGATACACATTTCTCTTATCATTTATTCATGGACATTATCGTATATATATATGAACATACAAACGATAAGCAGTACCTTCTTATCCTAATATGAAATAGATATGCACTTTAGGATTGGTTTTAGGGCATACCTCTAACAGTAGAATCCACCTAATTAGTCTTTGCTTGGCATCTTGTTTTGTCAAAAGATATTTTAATGCCGCATGATCCATAAAGACTAGAATGGGTGAACCTAGGATGTACGACCGAAACTTGTCTAAGGCAAAAACCACCGCTAGCAACTCTTTCTCAGTAGTTGTATAGTTTCTTTGGGCATCATTCATTGTTCTACTAGCGTAGTAAATGACATGTGGTTTTTTATCCACCCTTTGACCTAACACCGCTCCTATGGCAAAATCACTGGCGTCACACATGATTTCAAAAGGTAAATTCCAGTCGGGTGTTTGCATGATAGGAGGTGAAGTTAGCATTTCTTTCAATTTACAAAAAGCGACCTCACAATCATGCCCCCACTCAAAAGGAACGTCCTTGCCCAAAAGATTACATAAGGGTCGCGCAATCCCGCTAAATCCCCTAATGAACCTCCTATAAAAGCCAGCATGCCCTAGGAATGATCTCACATCTTTTACAGTCTTAGGAGAGGGAAGTTTGGCAATTAATTCAATCTTGGCCTTATCAACCTCTATTCCCCTAGACGACACAATATGTCCTAGGACTATTCCCTGTGTCACCATGAAATGACACTTTTCCCAATTCAGCACAAGGTTTTTCTCCTCACATCTTTCTAAAACCTTAGATAGGTTCTCCAAGCAACTATCAAAAGAGTCCCCAAAGACTGAGAAGTCATCCATGAAAACTTCAACAATCTTTTCCACCATGTCACTAAACAACCCTGTCATGCATCTCTGGAAGGTACCAGGCGCATTACACAAACCAAAAGGCATTTTCCTAAAGGCAAATGTCCCAAAGGGACATGTGAAAGTAGTCTTCTCTTGATCCTCTAAGGAAACCTCTATTTGGTTGTACCCCGAATATCCATCTAGAAAACAATAGAAGGCATGTCCCGCTACTCTCTCTAGGATTTGGTCAATGAAGGGTAAGGGGAAGTGGTCTTTCCTAGTGGATGAATTTAGCTTCCTATAGTCAATGCACACTCGCCACCCCGTGGTGACTCGTGTGGGAATCAATTCACCCCCTTCATTCTCTACAACAGTAATACCCGACTTCTTGGGCACCACTTGTATAGGACTCACCCACTTACTATCCGCTATAGGATAGATTATCCCCACATCCAACAACTTCAGAACCTCCTTTCGCACAACCTCCTTCATTATGGGGTTCAATATCCTTTGAGGTTGGCGGGAAGGTTTGACATCATCCTCGAGATAAATCCTATGAGTGCAAAGAGAGGGACTAATTCCCTTGAGGTCGGCAATGGACCAACCTATGGCACTTTTGTGGTCTCTAAGCACTTTCAACAATTTAAGCTCTTGGTCAATCTCCAAGTGAGAAGAAATGACCACGGGATAGGTCTCATTGTCACCTAGGTACACATATTTCAAATCAGAGGGCAAGGGTTTCAACTCTAACTCCGGTGGTTGGATACTTGATGGGACAAGACTTTTCTCAATGGGTGGCAATGCTTCGAAGCGAGGCACCCACCCATTCACTTCCATAACTTCCTCTTCATTGAGCATGGAGTATAGAAACTCCATCTCATCACTCACCTCCACATCATCAACAATCTCACTCACCAAACAAGACTGCAAGGGATCATCATGGGCGGAAAGATCCCATTGGTGCTGCACTAAGGTATCTATCCTACTCACCTCATGCACCTCATCCTCCATATCTTCCCCCACTTCCCTTATCAAATTGAAAATATTCAAGTTAACAGTCATGTTTCCAAAGGTGAGGGTCATCAACCCACTCCTACACTGAATCAACGCATCAGCTGTGGCCAAGAAAGGCCTACCTAGAATCACAGGGAATTGACTCCCTTGATCTACTACAGGGTGGGTCTCTAACACCACAAAATCCACAGGGAAATAGAATTTATCAACTTGCACAAGCACATCCTTCACTACTCCCCTAGGTATCTTAACACTCCTGTCAGCTAGCTGAAGTTTGATCCCAGTCGACTCTAGTTCTCCCAACCCCAATTCCACATATACAGAATATGGCAACAAATTGACACTCGCCCCCAAGTCTACTAAAGCTCTACCCACTTTGGAACTTCCTATTGTTATTTCTATGGTAGGGGTCCCGGGGTCTTTGTATTTACGGGGCAAGGTGTTTTGCAAGAGGGATGTGGATTGCTCGGTCATGAATACTTCCTTATGCACACCCAAATTCCTTTTTACCGTACACAAGTCTTTCAAGAATTTTGCATACGAGGGCACCTGTTTAATAGCATCCAACAAAAGTATGTTGACTTTCACCTGTTTGAACAATTCAAAGATTTCTGCATGATTGGTCAATTTCTTAGGTGCCCTAAGTCTTTGAGGGAAAGGGGCGGCAAGAATGAATTTAGCCCTCTCTTGGCTAGAACCAATATCAACACCATTTTGTTTGGGAATGCTAGGCTCATTTTCGATTTCTTTCTCATCCCCCTTAGATTCCTTTTGTAAATTTTTAGAAACTTCTTTGTTGGAATCTTTGGGTGGGATGGTTTTGTCAATGATCTTTCCACTTCGAAGAGTGGTGATGGCCTTAGCATGTTCATGATTCCCTTCATTGGAATTTGAGGATCCAATACTATGTTGACCTTGTGGATTTTGCACTGGTTGAGAGGGAAACTTTCCCTTCTCTTGTTGAAATGCACCCAAGGTGGTGGTCAACTTAGTCAATTGGGTTCTCATATCCCCTATGGCTTGATTGGTTTGAGCTTGACCTTGCACAAGTTGTGCAATCACATCATCATAGTTTCTCTTGTGGGGTGGTAGGTATGAGTTAACCGGTGGTGGACCAAAATTTTGGTTAGGGTTTGATGGAAACCCTTGACCTTGGTAGTTGGGACCTTGACCTTGATTTTGAAAACCTTGGTTTTGAAAATTTTGATTTTGGAAATTTTGATTTGGAAAACCTTGGTTATTTTGAAAAGGATTTGGATTTGGGTTGCTTTGGCTTGAGGAAGCATTTCCTCCATCACTCTTCCAACTAAAATTGGGGTGTTTACTCCACCCCGGATTATAAGTTTCAGAAAATGGAGAGTTGAAGGGCTTCCTTTGGTAGTTGAGAGCATTGGCTTGTTCAATTTGAATGGCTCCCTTAACTTGGGGAAGGTTAGGGCAATCTTGGGTGGAATGAGTGGGATCATCGCAAATTATGCACAAGTCCTCCATCCTAGGTCCCGTAGGTGCCGTAGGCACTTTGGGTATGGTGCTCACCTCACTCACTTTTTGTAGCTCTATGGCCTCTAACTTCCTAGTCAAGCTAGCTATTTTGGCTTGGAGGTCATCATTATCCTTCACATGATGTTTTCCTCCTCCAACGGGTACACTTTGCACTCTAGCGGCATCAAGAGAGGAATTAGTCTCCCAATTCCGGGCGTTCTCCGCTATTGAATCAAAACACTGTATGGCCTCTTCAGGGCTCTTCTCATAAAACTGTCCCCCACTCATCATTTGGATATACTGTTTGTTTTCCAAAGAAAGACCTTGATGAAAATAGCCAATGATTTGGCCTATGTCCAAACCATGATGAGGGATATCATTAAGAAGCTCTTTGTATCTTTCCCACACAGTTGCAAAGGATTCACCCGGTTTTTCAGAAAAGTTTTGGATTGCTCTCAAAAGTGCATTGGTGCGCCCCGGAGGGAAAAATTTATCTAGGAATATGCGTTGTGATTGCACCATATTATTGCATACTTTTATTGCATTATTCTCATCATTTTGTACATACTTGAGCCATTTATCTTGTAAATAGGTGTGTTTAACTCTTTTGTTGTTTTTGAGCCTTTGTAGGTTGAATGCGCTTAAATGGATGCTTTTTGGCATGCAAAGTGGGACCTTAGAAGTCTTCAAAGATTGAATCATACAGTGAGACCACCATGGTTGGAAAGTAGACTTCCCAAGCTTCGCGTGCATATAAAGAACGTCCAAATCCGACTCCGGACGAGAAAGTTACATGCATTTGAACTTGGAGCACCTTTTAGGCATTCTCTGCAATTTTGTACCGGTACAAGCATTTTTGTACCGGTACAAAATACTAATTTTGGAGGCAGTAAGCTTTTGTACCGGTACAAAATCCCCTGTACCGGTACAAAACCCCGAGAACCCAGATTTTCAGCTGTAATATGTCTTTTTGATGAGGGGCAAAGTGGGGATTTCAAGGGCACTTTAGGGCACGAATTGGGAGCCTATTTAAAGGCATTTTCAGCCATTTTGCAGGCTCTCTCCATAATTCCATTAGGTTTAGGTTAGGTTTTAGTTGTTCTTCATTTCTTAGCTTAGGATTAGCTTAGTTTAGTTTTAGTTTTGCATTTCCTTTGTTCATTTCACTTGTAAGCCTTAGTTTAGGTTGTTCTTACTCTTGTATTTCAGTTGTAAAGCTATTTTATCATTTGGTAATCAAGTTATTAGCATTTATTTCTTGTTTCTTGCATTTACCTTGATTGTTCTTGCATTTATGGCTTTCTAAGCACCAAGGTTGGATTCAATGGTGGATTTCCACCCCACAACAAAGGTAATATGATTTTCTCCATTTTTGTGCTTTGAATGTTGGTTGGATGATATCAAATGCTCTTTATTTCTTGAAACCACTTGGTTTTGTATCTCTTGACCATTTGTAGACAAGCTTTGGCTTGGCACAAATGGTGCTTGAACCAAATGCACTCCAAGTGTTTGCTAAAATGCCCCAATGAGTATTTTTCATTATTCAACCCCATTTTCCTTGTGTTTTGTGTTTGAATGGTTATAAATGTTTTCATATTTGAATCCTCTTGGTTTGGCATCTTCTTGACAATGTGTTAACAAGTGATATTTGGTACACATTGTGCTTGAATTTATATGCACTCCAAGTGTTTGATGAAATGTTCAAGAGAATATTTATTTCCATTTAGCACCATTATGCTTTTATTGCTAAATCCTCCATCAAAGACCATTCTTCAATGGATCCTAGATGAGTTTTCCTTCCAAAATGCATTTAAAGTTAAATCCTCCATCAAAGACCATTCTTCAATGAATCCTAGATGAGAAATCATTGTGAGAAATACATGTTCCTAAGTTGTGGATGGAATGAAACCCAAGAATCCAACCCTTTACATTTTATTATTGTTAGCTTAATTTAGTTATTTCTCTACAATCACTCTTCAACAATCAACCCCCCCATGATTTTACACTTTCTTGTACATTCTTTGGTTAGCAACACCTAAGGATCATTTAGACCAGTTCCACTCCCTGTGGAGATGACCTGAGGACTCCCTCAGTATTTATTATGCTTAGCGATGTATAAATTCCTACGCTTGGGAATTAATTGAGCACACCTAAAGTAGACAAGCACGTTGCATATCACTCCAAGTGTGGATGAAATTAGGGGTAAGAGAATGAAACCATATTTTCGCTTTGTCCTTAAGAGAGAAAGGAAATAAAACCAAGCATATGATATGTATAGGCGATCCTGTAGAAAGAAACGCGCTACACACGTCCTCAAAGTCTCTCATGTATGTGTAGGGATTCTCAGAATCGAACCCTCTATATTCAGGGAGAAGACGAATCATCTCCGGTCTCATGGGAAAGTTATGGGCCTCTTGAGGTAGGCAAATACATGAGGGTGTGGTGGTTCTTGTAGGTCTCAAAATCTCCCTAAGAGTCCTTCCTAAATTAGCCAAAGGGACAGGGGGCTCTCTATAAGGTTGAGCATGGGGATTAGGATTCCCCCTTCCCTCCGCCGGGGTTGCCGGCGGAACAACACCATCTCCTTGCAGCGGAGGGTCATAAGGTCTTTGAGGGTTGTGAGGCAACCCTTGGTCATTTGGATTAAAAGGAATTTGTTGATTTTCAGTATGCTCCATTGAAGGAGTGGAAGGTAAGTGAAATAATGGTCTTGCAATTGGATTACTAGGAGCTTGTTGAGGTGTGATTCTTACAAGTCGGTTTTGCTCATTCCGAGCCCACGCCGACATGCACTAGTTCCACCTCAACCAAAATGATATTTACAAGAGTTATATACACAAAGAATTTTTGCATAAAGTAAAAGAGGTGAGAAAACTTACAGGATTTGCAATGTCATTGCAAATTACCACTAGCTCTCTCTCCGAATCAACTAGAACGCTCGCCACTCCCCGACAACGGCGCCAATTGCTTGGACGTAAATTGAAGTGTTGTGTGCATGAGATTCCCAAGCGTAGGAGTCTTATGATCGTCTAGCAATAAAACTAGGAGTACCTAGGTCATTTCCACAGGGAGTGGAATAGGTTCTAATGATTCTTAGGTTATGCTACCCAATGAATGTAAAAACAAGAGTAAATATGGGGTTTGTTTGGTTGTGATTTTTGTGCCAAATTAATGGCGAGGATTTGATTTGTAAACTTGTAAATGAGAGAAAGGATGGGTTCTATGGATCCATTCCTTCCTAACCTAGGCTTAGTGGTTTCTCACACATACACATTCAAATGGTCCATGTGACATATGGCTTTGAATGGAAAGATTTTAACAGTAAAAGCTCAAGAAAATGAAACAAATGATGGGATGCAACTTACTACTCATCTTGATGTTTTAACATACACATGGAGATCATATGTGCTCATCACCAATATACAACCTCTCACAAGTCATATTTTGGTCATGAATTTGACTCCATGTGGTTTCAAAAGAAGTGAGAGTAGAGGAAGCTAGCATTCCATTAAATTTAAAGCATTTGAGTTGAGAAACCACCATTACCTTGGGTTTTGGAGAGGAACTTCACCAAAGAACCCTCCTTAAATGCTTAGCTAGCCATAATGGAGAAGAAAATAACCATACACAACCATAAAAGCTGAAAATGAGTAAATGCTTGTAATAAATGAACCAAAAACAAGTGTAGCTTACAACCTTGTGATGAAAATGGAAAATAACAACCTAAACTAGAGATTACAAGGTGAGAACAACAAGATTAAACAACCAACTAAGTTATACTAAGCTAGAAATCCAAGAACACAAGCTAAACTAAGCTAAAACCCACAAAAACTAAGCTAACCCTAGAAAACCAAAGCTAAGAACAAGAGAGAATGCCTCTAACAGCTGCAAATGTGCTTTAAATACCCCCCCATAAGGGCATCAGACATGGGGATGAATGGACAAGAGTACCCCTGAGTTTGGAAGGTTTTACAAAAGACCCGGAAGATTTCCCGAACATTGGGACCGGTACCCCCCAAGGTGGGACCGGTACCATTCACCACTGCATAAGTGGGACCGGTACCCCCCAAGGTGGGACCGGTACCCCTTCTGCAAAATTGCCAGAAAAGCCTTGTTTTGACTTCCGAGATCCCTCGCTTCGTCCTCGCTTGCCCCGAATGATCGTATGAGCTTGAAAACCCTCTCCAAAGGTACTTGGTCCTTCAATGCCTTGGAAATGAGCGAATGACTTGCTTGGGCGAGGCTTTGACGGGGAATGCTCCATAATTGCATACCATGATCATGAGAATGTGCTTGCAAGATGTGGTCAATGCATGAAAACCTTCGGCATTCATCGAACACCTTCAAAAGAATGGAATTAGCACCATGCAACCTGCACGTGCTCAAAAACAATGAAAGGATTAAAAATACCAGAATCAAGCCAAACTAGGGTTGAAGAACAGGTAAAATGTACAAAAAGACAAGTAAAAACGGGCGAATTATGTGCTAAACACTTGCAAATGATGAGGTCCTTTCTTTGGAAGGTCTGACTCTGTGAAGGATATTGATTGTCCATGCTGAACTGGACTGACCAGACTGACTAAACCTTCGGGTGAAGTATCGATGGGGATCTGAACCTGGTTGAGTAGCCTGAGTACTGTCTGCCTGTGCTTTTGAGAAGCCATTAAAAGTCCCCAGATGGTGATGTTGGCTTGAGTACGCTTGAGCTGTTTCAATATCTCTTCCTCTTCCTCTTGAACTTCAGTGCGTTGAGATCTCTCTAACTCTCCCAAAGGATTGTCGGATTCTAAGTTGGCGGGCTTAAAATGACGACCTCCTCTAGTGACATGGTTAACATCTTCCTCATCACTGGCCCAAATATCTGCTATCTCTTCGGGTGTGTTCATCAAATCTTCTCATTCTATAATATCAATCTCTGACCCATCATCTATGGTAGACTCGGTTGAAGTCGAACTTGATCCGAAATACTGGTTGACCCATGGTTGCCTTGGATAGACGGTTCGGTGATGGGTGTTCCCATTCATATGGATAACCTTGGTTGTGAAATACTTCTTGAGGATACTCTGGCTAGCTTTCTCAAAACAGGTAAAGTTTGGATCTTCGGGTTCAACCTGAGCCACAGGAATGTCTTCTTTAAGTGAGTCAAGGTCATCACCCCAACCAGAAGGAGCAACGGGTTCTTCAAAGGTGGTTTTTTCAAAGGTGGACTTTTCCATCTTAGGGTAAAGGACATAGAAGTCAAATTTCCCACTAGGTTCCCCTAACAGGCCTACTTCGGGATCTCCGGCCTCATATGTCTTTCGCAACTCTCACTGACTAATTCCAGTATTGGAGAAGGCTTTATTGGTTCTAACCTTGGATCTAATGGGTTCAATCTTTGTCATCTTAGCTTCACAGGACTCTTCAGGGCAGAGAACATAGAAACTAAACCTCTCATTTCTTTCTGTCAACAAATCCACACAAGGATCTCTAACTTCAAACCTTTCTTTGAGAACCCACTGACTAGTACCATTCTTTGACGACTGATCCACTTTGCGAGGCTCGGGAAGCCCATTCAAACTAAAACCCAGGAATGTATCTTTCTCAAACTATCTCCATGAACGATAAAGCCCCCTTGGGCTAGTGAAGGGTTGAGGGATTTCAATCAGACCTTGATCAATGAACCCTTGTACTATATTTTGCAATGTATCACATGATTCTGTGTCATGGTTATGGGTGGCATGGTATTGGCAATAAAGCTTTTTGGATCTTGGCTTGTATGGGGTGATGAGCCCACGGGCTTGACAGTGATGAAACATTTCAGTTATGGAAGTAGGGAATGAAGGGTGAGGGCGGATAGGCTCACGGTGGACATAAGGGTCGGCATGGATAACATTGATATTTGCTGGTGGTGGGACTGCATGGGTAGGAAGTGGATTTTGGGTGACATTGGGTTGAGAAGGTGGGGAAATGGTTTTATTGTCTATGAGGTCTTGGATTTCATGGCGGAGACGGAAGCAACAGTTGGTAATATGGCCTTTGGATTGATGGAAATGGCAGTACTCATTTTCATTGTAGTTCTTAGGTAATGGGTTGGGTGTAGGTCTGGGTTCTAGAGGTTGAAGCAAGCCTCGAGCTTTTAATTTCTCAAAGACTTTTTCGAATGGCATATAGAGCTCTGTGAATTTTCTGGATGGTTTATTTCCTAAGGAAAAGGGTTGGGTAAATGGAGTAGGTTGAGATATGGCATTGACTTCGGTAGCCTTCCCATTGATGACAGGTCAGCGGTTCTTGTAAGGTTCATCAGTTCGAAGAGCTCCATCGGCTAGAGCGTCCTCTACTTGGGTACCGGCAGCGACTAGGGCTCGGAAATTTGGAAGATATTGGAAAAACATGTGCTTGTGATACACTGGGAGAAAGTTCTTCACTATCATGCGGATCTGTTCTGCTTCCTCAGGA
>JAESVK010072200.1:0-15080 GCA_017140935.1 Hamamelis virginiana
AAAACAAAAGAAAATATGCATTCATAACAATAACTCCCCCTCAAAAAGATACCTAATGAAAAAGAACCACAGAAGTTCCTTACAAGGATAGTTTAACGTCTTTGCGGACGCAAGGTAGTTTAACGTCGTTTCGGACGGAAGAAAGAACTAGAACTCAATCAATAGAGTAAACACCCAAAGATTTTCGAAGATATTCAAACCTAAGACCATCTAAGGGTTTTGTGAAGATATCAGCGAGTTGAGATTTAGTAGGAACATACACAACAGACAGGACGCTATCTTCTACAAGATTTCGAATGAAATGATAACGAATGTCTATGTGTTTAGTCCTAGAATGCTGAACAGGATTTTTCGAGATGTTGATAGCACTTTCATTATCACAGTATATGACAAGATCAGATTCAAAAATCCCATAATCAGAAAGCATTTGCTTCATCCAAAGAAGCTGAGTGCAACAACTTGCAGCAGCTATGTATTCAGCTTCAGCAGTAGATAAGGATATGGAGTTCTGCTTCTTACTATGCCACGAAACAAGAGAAGTTCCAACATAGAAGCAACCACCTGAAGTACTCTTTCGATCATCCACATTTCCAGCCCAGTCGGCATCGGAATATGCAGCCAAGTTCGGATTAGTATCAAAAGAATACCAAATACCATATGTCAACGTCCCACAAATGTAACGAATGATGCGTTTAACAGCATGTAAATGTGTCTCTTTGGGACAAGACTGAAACCGAGCACAAACACCTACACTGAAAGAGATATCTGGACGACTTGCCGTAAGATACAGCAAACTACCTATCATGCTACGGTATAAAGTATGTTCAACATCAATACCACTCAAATCTTTGCCTAACTTAGTGGTAGTGCTCATAGGAGTGTGAGCATGTTTGGCACTTTCAAGACCAAACTTCTTAATCAACTCTCTAGCATATTTAGATTGACAAATGAACAATCCATCACTAAGTTGACGAATTTGAAGACCTAGAAAGCAAGTGAGTTCACCTACCATACTCATCTCAAATTCAGATTTCATCTCCTCAGAAAACGCATGAGCTAACTCACTTGAAGTAGACCCAAAAACGATGTCATCTACATAAACTTGGGCTACCACAAACACATTTCTGACAGTCCTAATGAACAAGGTACGGTCTACTCCCCCTCTAGAGAATCCCTTCTCCTCTAGATAAGTGGTAAGTCTTTCATACCACGCCCTAGGAGCTTGCTTCAGACCATACAAAGCCTTTTTCAGCTTATAGACATGTCTAGGATAATGAGGATCCTCAAACCCTTTTGGTTGTTCAACAAAAGCTTCCTCCTTTAAAAATCCATTCAGAAAAGCACTTTTAACATCCATTTGATAAACCTTAAACTTCAAATAACAAGCAATGGATAGTAAAAGTCTAACAGATTCAAGACGAGCCACAGGAGCGAAAGTTTCATCGAAATCAATACCTTCCTCTTGAGTGTATCCTTGAGCTACTAACCTAGCCTTATTCCGAATTATGATACCACTTTCATCAGATTTATTCTTGAAAATCCACTTGGTACCTATAACATTTTTATTCGAAGGCCTAGGTACAAGATCCCAAACATCATTCTTAGTAAATTGACCTAACTCTTCTTGCATAGCAAGAATCCAGTTTTCATCAGTTAGAGCCTCTTTCACATTCTTAGGTTCAAAAGAAGAGGTGTAGCAAAGATGATTTACCTCATTCTGAATTTGTCTACGCGTTCTCACACCTTCACCAACACTTCCAATAATGTCAGTGGAAGAGTGTCTCTTTTGAACCCAAGTAGGATTAGTAAGAGAAGATTGAGAATCAAGAATTTGAACAGAATCATCCTCAACACTTGAAACATTTGGGGTATCACATTCCTCATCAACCAATTCATCTCGAGGAGTGTTTTGACTATCATCAATAGTCACATTAATCGATTCCATGACAGTAGATGTCCTAAGATTAAAGACTCTATAAGCCCTACTATTCATAGAATAACCCAAGAAAATCCCGTCATCACTACGAGAATCAAATTTCCCCAAATTTTCTCTATCTCTCAAAATGTAGCACTTACTTCCAAAAACACGAAAGTATTTAAGATTAGGCTTCTTGCCTTTCCACAACTCATAGGGAGTTTGAGAGGTACCGGGCCTCACATAAACACGATTAACCGTATGACAAGCAGTGTTAACCGCTTCAGCCCAAAAGTGTTTGGCCACATTATTCCCTAAGAGCATGACACGAGCCATCTCTTGTATAACTCTATTTTTCCTTTCAACAACTCCATTTTGTTGAGGAGTTTTAGGAGCAGAGAATTCGTGTTGTATTCCATGATCATCACAAAATTCAGCAAATTCGGAGTTTTCAAACTCACGACCATGATCACTTCTAAGTCTAAACACCTTTCCAATGGTGTTTCCTTTCTCATTTTGAGCCTTTAGGCAAATAGCCTTGAATTTATCAAAGGCTTCAGATTTTTCTCTCAAAAAGGCTACCCAAGAATAACGAGTGAAGTCATCCACAATAACAAGGATATAACGTTTTCCACCTAGACTCTCTGTCCTAGTAGGACCCATTAAATCAACATGAACTAATTCCAATGGTCTAGAAGTACTAACGACATTAGTCCTTTTATGAGACACACGAGTTTGTTTTCCCTGTTTACAAGGTCCACAAACACTAGAACTTGAAATCTTGGCAAGTTTAGGCACTCCATTGACAAGTTCTTTGTTTATCAGCTTATCAAGATCTTTGAAATTCAAATGACCTAAACGTTGATGCCACAGTTCAATATCATCAACTTTAGCACTGTTACACTTTAAAGAAGTATTAGCAAGTAAACCATAACAGTTATCAGAAGTTCTTTCACCTTGCATGATAATTTTACCATCTTCATTTAACACAGTACATAAACATTTAGTAAAACTGACAGCAAAGTTATCATCACACAATTGACTAATACTTATCAGATTAGCCTTAAGTCCATCAACATATAAGACATTTTCAAGCTTAGGAAAGCCTGGGGCTTGAACAATTCCTTTCCCAACAATGTTTGACTTACTCCCATCACCAAAAGTAACAGTCCCACCCTTACAAGAGTCAAGATGAACAAAGAGGGACTTGTCACCAGTCATATGCCTAGAGCACCCACTATCAAAATACCACTGAGAACTATCTTGTGCGTGCAAAGCAGTGTATATGACCATACATCTAAGATTCGAAGATCTAACCCAAACTTCCTTAGTCTTAGAATTAGCTTTGTGGTTAGACACAACCTTGGATTTCACCTTAGGACCATTAACCTCTTGACCCCTCCTCCAACTCATGTTTGAATTAGTCAATTTCTTGACTTCTTCATTCAACATTTGAGATTTTCTTAACAAAGTATCAATTTGACTTTTAACACTCCCATTATGATAACTTATGTAGTTTTTCTTGGGAAAAGTCATGAGTTTGTAACAATTGGGTCTAATATGTCCTTTGACACCACAATAGTGACAAATAGGAACAAATGAGGATTTGGGAGCAACATACCTACGAGAAGTAGGAGTGAATTGATTGGGAGATTTGCCTTTGTCAATCTTAGCTTTTGGAGCTTCGATATGAACATTAGAGGTTTTAACCTCTTGAGAATTAAAACCTAACCCTTCTTTGCCAGAATTACCCTTAACAGTACCCAACAGTTGATTGAGTTGATCCGATCTTTTGTCAAGTTTGATTCTAAGATGACAAGCATTATCAAGTTCCAATTTGAGATTGGCAATGAGAGAGAGATACTCTTTCTCTTTTTCAGACTTAAGTGAAACCTCACTTTCCAAAGACTTAACTCTTTTGGTCAATACAGAATTTTCTTTTTCAACCAAAACAAGTTTTTCAGAAAAGGTAACTCCTTGACCTTTCAATTGACAAACACTTGAATCAGCAACAGTGATATCATGTTTCAATGAATCTCTTTCTTTAACAAGATTCTTGAGCTTAATGGCCAAATTAACATTTTTCTTTCTAAGTTTCATGGCATCATCAAACAATTCATCATAAGCAGACTGCAAATTATCTTGTTCAAGAGCATGATTATCATCCTCTTCAGATTCAGAGGATTCATGAGATTCAATTATAACAGAAGTAGATTCAACATTACCATTAGATGGCTCACCTAATTCAACAATGGTATTCAAGTCAACAGTAGACACAACAAAAGCAGTGAAATTTTCAAACTCTTCAAAATCAATGTCTGATTCATTCACTTCTTCCTCATTGTCACTAAGAGTAGCACAATTAGCTTGATTTTTTGATCTATTCTTACTCTTTTCAGGACATTCAGCAGCTCTATGACCTTGTTTATGGCAATTAAAGCATTCATTCCTAAAATTGGTCACAGGTTGTGATCTTTTGACAGTAGAGTTGGACGAAGATCCAGACTTGTTGAAATTTCCTTGTCTAGAGGAGTTGCCCTTTTTAAACTTGAGATATTTTTTGAACTTAGCAAAAAGAGCAATATCCTCATCATCAACATTCAACTCATCATCAGAAATAGAGCTATCTTCCCTAACAGACTTTAAGGCAATAGATTTAGACTTTTTAGGTTGCCTCAAAGTCAATTCAAACGCTTGAAGAGAACCACAAAGTTCATCTACTCTAATCAAGTCCACATCTTTACTCTCCTCTATGGCAGTGATTTTTGGTTGAAATCTATCAGGTAAAGACCTTAAGATTTTATTCACAACAACTTTGTTAGCAATAACCTCACCAAGATTAAAAGAGGTATTAACAATGTCATTCAACTTAGCATAGAAGTCAGAAAAAGATTCATGATCTTCCATTCTAAGAAGTTCAAAGTTAGAAGTTAAAATCTGAATGCGAGATTTTCTAACTTGTCTAGTACCCTCATGGGTAACTTGCAAGACATCCCAAGCTTCTTTCGAAGTGGTGCATGTCATTATCCTACGATATTCTGAACCAGATACACCATTAAAGATGGCGTAAAGACCTTTGTTATTCCAGCTACACATTTCTAGGTCAGATTTATCCCATTCCTCAATAGGTTTGGGAACGATAACAGAATCTTTTAACACAGTAGGACGATTCCAACCCGATTCAACTAACATTCACACTCTATCATCAATAGACTTTAAGTGAATCATCATTTTGGATTTCCAATAAGCATAATTTAAACCTTCAAATAAATGGGGTCTTGAGTTTGAGCCACCTTCTTTCAAGAAATCCATCTCCTCAAAAACAGGAACACACTCAGGTATTTAAACCTTACAAGTGAACCAGCTCTGATACCAATTGAAATTCTGAGGAAACAATTTCTTAATGAAAAATGTTGCTTTTAATTACCCAGCCATTAAATGGTGTTCAGTTGATGGTTATGAAACATAAGCAAACACACAATATAACACCAGATATACGAGGAAAACCCTAACGGGTAAAAAATCTCGGGAGCACAGAAATCACTATGAAATAATCACCACAGTACAAGAAAGGTAAGACTACCAACAAAGACGCTTGAATCCACAAACCAGTAGAATCCCTTTCTTTGACAAGCAATCTGCGAGTCCACGCAGCTTTCACAGTGCTTCCACCGTTTGAATCCACAAACCTAGCTCCACACACCGCTATCCACGATGCACACGGAAATCCACCGTACAACGGAACTCCACCGTTAACCAAAACCAAAGTATGGGGTTTTGTATAGCTAAGCTATAAGGAACTATGCATATGACAATGAAGGAAAGTCATAAAGACTAAGTATGCATAGTTAAAGTAAGAGTGAAGCAAAAAGCAAGTGAAAACTAGGGTTTTAACTTGGGAGCTTTTTCAAAGTACTTCACATTCCCAAAATGACCAAGTGTTGGGGTATTTATAGTAGCAGCATAACCTAGGGTTTCAAATAGTGAAAAAGTGTGAGAAACTTCGAATTTTGAAACAATATAGGCTAAAATATACGAGAGGATCGATCCTGCAAAAATGACCGGATCGATCCAAAGTCCTCTGCCTCTAGGATCGATCCGGGCACGAAAGCTGGATCGATCCCATTATGCAGTTCACAAATAGGATCGATCCTACCAAAAATGTCGGATCGATCCAAAATGTTCCATAAGCCAATTTTAAAAGATTTTCAATGGAAAATGACCTATGTGCATATAAGGATCATACTTAGGTGAATGGGGCACTTTAAATCACCTATGGTCATATTGCCAACCTAGGTACTAAGTCGAACTTACCTTCCTAGGAATTTAAACCAAAACGGAATACATAACAAGCTTGAGCACTTGATATTAACGAGAAGTTGCGTTACTTTCGAGCTTGATGTAGTCACTGATCTTTCAGGGATTACTGGCTTGAGTTCAATCACAGACACTGGCTTTTGTCAGTCGAATTAGCCAACATATACATATGGTATACCTAACAAACTCCCCCTTTGGCAATTCGATGACAAAACCAAATAAAAACAAAAACAAGAAACGAAAACCGATTCATTCAACATGCGAAATGAATCTCCCCCTCTCTTGTACAATAAAACGCTCAAGCACACCCCAAAAACAAAAGAAACCCAACCTATTCTAAGGCTTGAGAACTTGAACCTGTTTTTCTGCACAGGTTAAACAACCATACCTCGTGAAAGAATAAAGATTTGAAAAACACAGGTTATATATAAGCATTAATACAATCAAGCATTAAATGAAAACATCATGCTCATAGAAACAATTAACAAAGAAAACAGATTTCATTTCATTTCAACAAATGAACAGTTCATACAATTCATTCAATACATCATTTGAAAATGAAAACTAACAAAATGAAACCCAACAAACAACCTAGAAATAACCTAGGAACTAAAACGACTAAAACCACACTACTACTCCCCCTTTTTGTCACGAATGACAAAGGGAATACAAAAAGTCATGAAACATAAGACCAATCACTCAGCCTCATCACCACTAGACCCAGACTCATCCTCGGAACCAGACTCACTACCCGACTCCTCTTCAGTAGGAGGTACTAGCGGATGGCGAACAACTGGTGGATCTGAAGGAGTAGGCAGCCGAAGGCGACGCTCAATGCGCTGAACACGATCATGAATCTGAACCTGAATCTCATTCATCTCAATCTGATGATCGGTAAGGGCCTTCACTGAATCAAAAACACGACGAAGCTGTGCCGAAATAGAGTCCAAAGTGGCATGCCGTCGTGAAGAACGAGTAGTAGGGACTGGCGCTTCAGGATCCGGTGTCGAAGTGGCAGTACTCCGTGAGAGTGACATAGCAGTGATAGCACCCGGAACTGGAGGAATACGAGAATCCGAGACATTCACAGGAATGGGATCCTCAAGGCACATACGGGTTACCATAACCCCGAATGGAAGAGCTGAAGTATGACTAGGAGACGACACAGTCTTCCGCATGCAGTCAAAGATCAACTTAGGAAAGTCAATGGACCTCCCACTCTTCATCGCAAACAGTAACTGAGCACGTTCTTCATGAAAATGCAAACGGTGACCCATAGGAACTAAGTTCCACCGTACAATCAAGTTTAGCAGTCTGTACTCCTCATGCAGATAACCTTGAACAAATTTAGTCTTGTAATCAGAAGGATGCACGTACAACTCATGAATGAGGAAGTCAGATGCAGGCCCTTTGCCAGCAGCATGAGGATACTGAGGTCGAGAAGGCCTAGAGCAACCCAAATATTTACCAATCCTCCCAGGAGTAATGGTAATAGCAGAACCACGAAACTCAGAGTGAATAGCATCCTCACCAGAGATAACAACACTGGCATACTGATAAAAATCGCGAACAAGTTCAGGAACGTAAAAATCAATCGGCTCAAAGAATTTACCTAACTCGTATGAGGCAAGGCGCCGAATGATATGACTATCCACACCAAGACTGATATTGTCCACCTGACGCTCACAAGTAATAGGTCGATTGACCCACGGATCAGGAGAAGCAGGCCTAGGTGGTGACGAAGGCGGAGAGTCACCAAGGTCAGGATTGGGAATATCCTGATATGCACGGCCTCGAGAACCACGACCCCGACGAGGCGTACCAGCCCGAGAAGAGGATGCACGAGATGTCCGGGCACGCTTACTAGTGCCAGAGGAACTAGCACCCCCAACCATAAGAACCAAGAGTGCAAGAATACCCAAGAAAGCCATTGAAACCCAAACCAAACAATTCTAGGGCAAGGAAAATGGAGAGAATGCAAGGGAGTTGAGAGGTTCTAAGAGAGAGAGAGAGACGGTTATGAAAGCATAAGAAAACCAAAAGAAAAGAAATCAAACATATAGGCTTCGCGGGAATGAGAAGAGTCACAAATTTAAAAATCCCGAGAAATGGATCGATCCGGCAAATTTGTCAGGATCGATCCAAACCCCTCTGATCAGAGGATCGATCCGGTAAAATATGTCGGATCGATCCAAACCACTCTGATCAGGGGATCGATCTGGTAAAATAAGCTGGATCGATCCTCCCCTGTTTTGTTTTGAAAAACACTTGAATTAAAACAAGAAGATACAAGGGAACATTTTTACCTATTGAGTCATTAGCAACAATGAATGAAACAACTTAAACCATGGTTATAAACAAGAGATGCAATAAACTTGAAGAACATGCACTCTAAACATTCAATTTCTCAAAAATGTAACCCATGATAAGCTCATTAACAAAAACCACTTGAAGTCATGAGAGTCAAACCAACCGATTTCACTTCTGAAGACAAGTGAAAGCCCTCTAATAAGCAAGAAAGAGAAATTATATTTTTTGATATTTCAAACATGCATTAGGGAGAAGAAATGACAAGAGCTCAAAATCAATTCGAACAGGCTAGTATTTCAAATACAACTTTGAGAAATTTTTTTTGGCTCTTTTCATTATCATAGCACTTTTGTGCCTTCAATAACATGGCAAAATGACAAATTGCCTTTTCTCACATTATATTTCTTTGAATGAGTCTTTTCATTGGCCTTTGAATAATTTTTCTCATATATTCTTTTAAGTTGTAAGAAAAATTTGAACTAGCAATAAAAACGTAACAGGGAGCTCATTATCAAATAGAAAGAAATACTTTAGACGAAGGAGGTGAGAAGGTGCAAACATTGGCACAGCATGTTTGGGCTTTAGAAGAGGCTTTCGGTTATCGGTCAACTCATGACATCAAATATTTTGAGAAAGAAGGATAACATGAAAACATTTAATCGAAATTATTGATAGAATTCATGTTAAGCAAGATAACTAGCTAACTCTTCGAATATAGACAAGGTTTAACATGAATCAAAAACATTCAACCATATGCTCAAAAGGGTGATATGAACCCAACAATCTTTTGACAATTAAACTATTAAGAACAAAATAAAACAAAAGAAAATATGCATTCATAACAATAACTCCCCCTCAAAAAGATACCTAATGAAAAAGAACCACAGAAGTTCCTTACAAGGATAGTTTAACGTCTTTGCGGACGCAAGGTAGTTTAACGTCGTTTCGGACGGAAGAAAGAACTAGAACTCAATCAATAGAGTAAACACCCAAAGATTTTCGAAGATATTCAAACCTAAGACCATCTAAGGGTTTTGTGAAGATATCAGCGAGTTGAGATTTAGTAGGAACATACACAACAGACAGGACGCTATCTTCTACAAGATTTCGAATGAAATGATAACGAATGTCTATGTGTTTAGTCCTAGAATGCTGAACAGGATTTTTCGAGATGTTGATAGCACTTTCATTATCACAGTATATGACAAGATCAGATTCAAAAATCCCATAATCAGAAAGCATTTGCTTCATCCAAAGAAGCTGAGTGCAACAACTTGCAGCAGCTATGTATTCAGCTTCAGCAGTAGATAAGGATATGGAGTTCTGCTTCTTACTATGCCACGAAACAAGAGAAGTTCCAACATAGAAGCAACCACCTGAAGTACTCTTTCGATCATCCACATTTCCAGCCCAGTCGGCATCGGAATATGCAGCCAAGTTCGGATTAGTATCAAAAGAATACCAAATACCATATGTCAACGTCCCACAAATGTAACGAATGATGCGTTTAACAGCATGTAAATGTGTCTCTTTGGGACAAGACTGAAACCGAGCACAAACACCTACACTGAAAGAGATATCTGGACGACTTGCCGTAAGATACAGCAAACTACCTATCATGCTACGGTATAAAGTATGTTCAACATCAATACCACTCAAATCTTTGCCTAACTTAGTGGTAGTGCTCATAGGAGTGTGAGCATGTTTGGCACTTTCAAGACCAAACTTCTTAATCAACTCTCTAGCATATTTAGATTGACAAATGAACAATCCATCACTAAGTTGACGAATTTGAAGACCTAGAAAGCAAGTGAGTTCACCTACCATACTCATCTCAAATTCAGATTTCATCTCCTCAGAAAACGCATGAGCTAACTCACTTGAAGTAGACCCAAAAACGATGTCATCTACATAAACTTGGGCTACCACAAACACATTTCTGACAGTCCTAATGAACAAGGTACGGTCTACTCCCCCTCTAGAGAATCCCTTCTCCTCTAGATAAGTGGTAAGTCTTTCATACCACGCCCTAGGAGCTTGCTTCAGACCATACAAAGCCTTTTTCAGCTTATAGACATGTCTAGGATAATGAGGATCCTCAAACCCTTTTGGTTGTTCAACAAAAGCTTCCTCCTTTAAAAATCCATTCAGAAAAGCACTTTTAACATCCATTTGATAAACCTTAAACTTCAAATAACAAGCAATGGATAGTAAAAGTCTAACAGATTCAAGACGAGCCACAGGAGCGAAAGTTTCATCGAAATCAATACCTTCCTCTTGAGTGTATCCTTGAGCTACTAACCTAGCCTTATTCCGAATTATGATACCACTTTCATCAGATTTATTCTTGAAAATCCACTTGGTACCTATAACATTTTTATTCGAAGGCCTAGGTACAAGATCCCAAACATCATTCTTAGTAAATTGACCTAACTCTTCTTGCATAGCAAGAATCCAGTTTTCATCAGTTAGAGCCTCTTTCACATTCTTAGGTTCAAAAGAAGAGGTGTAGCAAAGATGATTTACCTCATTCTGAATTTGTCTACGCGTTCTCACACCTTCACCAACACTTCCAATAATGTCAGTGGAAGAGTGTCTCTTTTGAACCCAAGTAGGATTAGTAAGAGAAGATTGAGAATCAAGAATTTGAACAGAATCATCCTCAACACTTGAAACATTTGGGGTATCACATTCCTCATCAACCAATTCATCTCGAGGAGTGTTTTGACTATCATCAATAGTCACATTAATCGATTCCATGACAGTAGATGTCCTAAGATTAAAGACTCTATAAGCCCTACTATTCATAGAATAACCCAAGAAAATCCCGTCATCACTACGAGAATCAAATTTCCCCAAATTTTCTCTATCTCTCAAAATGTAGCACTTACTTCCAAAAACACGAAAGTATTTAAGATTAGGCTTCTTGCCTTTCCACAACTCATAGGGAGTTTGAGAGGTACCGGGCCTCACATAAACACGATTAACCGTATGACAAGCAGTGTTAACCGCTTCAGCCCAAAAGTGTTTGGCCACATTATTCCCTAAGAGCATGACACGAGCCATCTCTTGTATAACTCTATTTTTCCTTTCAACAACTCCATTTTGTTGAGGAGTTTTAGGAGCAGAGAATTCGTGTTGTATTCCATGATCATCACAAAATTCAGCAAATTCGGAGTTTTCAAACTCACGACCATGATCACTTCTAAGTCTAAACACCTTTCCAATGGTGTTTCCTTTCTCATTTTGAGCCTTTAGGCAAATAGCCTTGAATTTATCAAAGGCTTCAGATTTTTCTCTCAAAAAGGCTACCCAAGAATAACGAGTGAAGTCATCCACAATAACAAGGATATAACGTTTTCCACCTAGACTCTCTGTCCTAGTAGGACCCATTAAATCAACATGAACTAATTCCAATGGTCTAGAAGTACTAACGACATTAGTCCTTTTATGAGACACACGAGTTTGTTTTCCCTGTTTACAAGGTCCACAAACACTAGAACTTGAAATCTTGGCAAGTTTAGGCACTCCATTGACAAGTTCTTTGTTTATCAGCTTATCAAGATCTTTGAAATTCAAATGACCTAAACGTTGATGCCACAGTTCAATATCATCAACTTTAGCACTGTTACACTTTAAAGAAGTATTAGCAAGTAAACCATAACAGTTATCAGAAGTTCTTTCACCTTGCATGATAATTTTACCATCTTCATTTAACACAGTACATAAACATTTAGTAAAACTGACAGCAAAGTTATCATCACACAATTGACTAATACTTATCAGATTAGCCTTAAGTCCATCAACATATAAGACATTTTCAAGCTTAGGAAAGCCTGGGGCTTGAACAATTCCTTTCCCAACAATGTTTGACTTACTCCCATCACCAAAAGTAACAGTCCCACCCTTACAAGAGTCAAGATGAACAAAGAGGGACTTGTCACCAGTCATATGCCTAGAGCACCCACTATCAAAATACCACTGAGAACTATCTTGTGCGTGCAAAGCAGTGTATATGACCATACATCTAAGATTCGAAGATCTAACCCAAACTTCCTTAGTCTTAGAATTAGCTTTGTGGTTAGACACAACCTTGGATTTCACCTTAGGACCATTAACCTCTTGACCCCTCCTCCAACTCATGTTTGAATTAGTCAATTTCTTGACTTCTTCATTCAACATTTGAGATTTTCTTAACAAAGTATCAATTTGACTTTTAACACTCCCATTATGATAACTTATGTAGTTTTTCTTGGGAAAAGTCATGAGTTTGTAACAATTGGGTCTAATATGTCCTTTGACACCACAATAGTGACAAATAGGAACAAATGAGGATTTGGGAGCAACATACCTACGAGAAGTAGGAGTGAATTGATTGGGAGATTTGCCTTTGTCAATCTTAGCTTTTGGAGCTTCGATATGAACATTAGAGGTTTTAACCTCTTGAGAATTAAAACCTAACCCTTCTTTGCCAGAATTACCCTTAACAGTACCCAACAGTTGATTGAGTTGATCCGATCTTTTGTCAAGTTTGATTCTAAGATGACAAGCATTATCAAGTTCCAATTTGAGATTGGCAATGAGAGAGAGATACTCTTTCTCTTTTTCAGACTTAAGTGAAACCTCACTTTCCAAAGACTTAACTCTTTTGGTCAATACAGAATTTTCTTTTTCAACCAAAACAAGTTTTTCAGAAAAGGTAACTCCTTGACCTTTCAATTGACAAACACTTGAATCAGCAACAGTGATATCATGTTTCAATGAATCTCTTTCTTTAACAAGATTCTTGAGCTTAATGGCCAAATTAACATTTTTCTTTCTAAGTTTCATGGCATCATCAAACAATTCATCATAAGCAGACTGCAAATTATCTTGTTCAAGAGCATGATTATCATCCTCTTCAGATTCAGAGGATTCATGAGATTCAATTATAACAGAAGTAGATTCAACATTACCATTAGATGGCTCACCTAATTCAACAATGGTATTCAAGTCAACAGTAGACACAACAAAAGCAGTGAAATTTTCAAACTCTTCAAAATCAATGTCTGATTCATTCACTTCTTCCTCATTGTCACTAAGAGTAGCACAATTAGCTTGATTTTTTGATCTATTCTTACTCTTTTCAGGACATTCAGCAGCTCTATGACCTTGTTTATGGCAATTAAAGCATTCATTCCTAAAATTGGTCACAGGTTGTGATCTTTTGACAGTAGAGTTGGACGAAGATCCAGACTTGTTGAAATTTCCTTGTCTAGAGGAGTTGCCCTTTTTAAACTTGAGATATTTTTTGAACTTAGCAAAAAGAGCAATATCCTCATCATCAACATTCAACTCATCATCAGAAATAGAGCTATCTTCCCTAACAGACTTTAAGGCAATAGATTTAGACTTTTTAGGTTGCCTCAAAGTCAATTCAAACGCTTGAAGAGAACCACAAAGTTCATCTACTCTAATCAAGTCCACATCTTTACTCTCCTCTATGGCAGTGATTTTTGGTTGAAATCTATCAGGTAAAGACCTTAAGATTTTATTCACAACAACTTTGTTAGCAATAACCTCACCAAGATTAAAAGAGGTATTAACAATGTCATTCAACTTAGCATAGAAGTCAGAAAAAGATTCATGATCTTCCATTCTAAGAAGTTCAAAGTTAGAAGTTAAAATCTGAATGCGAGATTTTCTAACTTGTCTAGTACCCTCATGGGTAACTTGCAAGACATCCCAAGCTTCTTTCGAAGTGGTGCATGTCATTATCCTACGATATTCTGAACCAGATACACCATTAAAGATGGCGTAAAGACCTTTGTTATTCCAGCTACACATTTCTAGGTCAGATTTATCCCATTCCTCAATAGGTTTGGGAACGATAACAGAATCTTTTAACACAGTAGGACGATTCCAACCCGATTCAACTAACATTCACACTCTATCATCAATAGACTTTAAGTGAATCATCATTTTGGATTTCCAATAAGCATAATTTAAACCTTCAAATAAATGGGGTCTTGAGTTTGAGCCACCTTCTTTCAAGAAATCCATCTCCTCAAAAACAGGAACACACTCAGGTATTTAAACCTTACAAGTGAACCAGCTCTGATACCAATTGAAATTCTGAGGAAACAATTTCTTAATGAAAAATGTTGCTTTTAATTACCCAGCCATTAAATGGTGTTCAGTTGATGGTTATGAAACATAAGCAAACACACAATATAACACCAGATATACGAGGAAAACCCTAACGGGTAAAAAATCTCGGGAGCACAGAAATCACTATGAAATAATCACCACAGTACAAGAAAGGTAAGACTACCAACAAAGACGCTTGAATCCACAAACCAGTAGAATCCCTTTCTTTGACAAGCAATCTGCGAGTCCACGCAGCTTTCACAGTGCTTCCACCGTTTGAATCCACAAACCTAGCTCCACACACCGCTATCCACGATGCACACGGAAATCCACCGTACAACGGAACTCCACCGTTAACCAAAACCAAAGTATGGGGTTTTGTATAGCTAAGCTATAAGGAACTATGCAT
>JAESVK010072201.1:0-15414 GCA_017140935.1 Hamamelis virginiana
TAATGATAAAATTACTTCTAATCATGCATACGTACATAAAATAACAAGAAAACTAACCCTAACATACATACTCATAATAAAACTAATTAACCCTAGGGATACATCCTAACATAAAATCATAAATGAAACTAATGAACCCTAGACATGCATACTAACAACAAAACTAACTTTAATCATGCAAGCTTCATTAAACAAACACCATGTAATAACCAATATTATTCTACATATGCAAACAACTAAGAAAATATACATCTTGAATACATGAGGGTGAAGAAACAAAAAGGATTTTCATGAAAATCAATCAAAGAACAAGACCATGGTTGAGTGTTTACCCTTCGATCTCCTTCTTGGCTACTCTTCTCCAAGCTTCTAGCCTTCGATTCTTGCCCTTCCAATGGTGTAAAGATGAAGGTCCAGATCTGTAGCCTCCTCTCCCAAAACCCTAAAATTCTCCTCCTCCTCTTTCAACCTCTCATAATGCAACATATATAGGGTTAGGGTTCAAAACCTTGAATGGCTAGGATTAATCCCTCTAAGAAACGATCCTAGGGCTTAGAATGAATCTCTCTAGGGTTTGAAAGCTGAAACCCTTCGAATTTTTGCCAAAAAATCAAATCAAATCGGCCAAAATAAGTCAAATTTTCCAAAATGGCAAAATTGGCTCAAGCCAGCTGATGGCCGTCCTAGGCATGGACGGTTGGCCGTCCTAGCTAGACGGTTGGCCGTCCTAGCTAGGACGGTCACCATGCTGACTTTCCCAATTTTGTTCCCAAATTTTAGGGTTTTCGAATTTTGGCCATATTTTGGTCAAATTTGATCCAAATCCGATGGTTCAGGGCTCAAAACGACCGTGTTTTGATCCTCCACATTTTTAGAATGTTTTTGGGTTAAAATCAATTGACCATGGTCAAGGGTTTTAGTAAAAAGCTAGTCAATTGACCCGGTTGTGCCAAATTGGTCATATGACCATTCTCTGTTTTGTAAAATTGATCAATTAGGCTTGCACTACTTCTAAAAACATGGTTTCAACATGAAATTGGTACTTAACAACATGTTTTGAAAATCTTTTGTTTTGGTGAAAACGACCAATTCACGGTCAATTTGATCGAAACCCTAATTCAGCTCATCCTTACCCGTGGGACCGATTTTGGGAGAATCCATCCCAACCATTCAAAGGCTCAATTGACACACCAAATACACTCCCCACATCCACATAAACCTCATGAAACAATCCGTTTCGAATTCGGAGGTCATTCGGAAATTATACGAGAAAAAGGATGAAAATGCCCTTCAAGTCGCAAAAAACCCTAATTACCTATCGAGCTCTCATCAGAATGCCATGAAAATTTACAGGGATGTTCTAAAACACCTCAAAAGTCAAATGCAATACAAATGGGTTGATTCCAATCCAAATGTACACATGAAATAATGAATTGTCCTTTTCCTCAGCAAAGGGTAATTTGGTCAATTTGGTCTTTACAAGGCTAATTCCTCACCCAATGATCAGCTATTCTAATTGATCATTTGCATGGACATATATGGTAAAAATGGGGTGTCCACACCATCACCATTTTTACACAATCAGACTGTAATAAAGTGGTCCTACATTTATTCTCTGCAGTACGGAATCTAGAGATAAATATCTCTATTTTCTCTCCTGGCTCTTGGTACATTCGAGCCAAATCTCCGACCGTAACTTCGGCCTCTGCTCTATAAAACCTAAGGTGGAATGTGCGTTCCAATTCCTGCCAAGTTGTTATCGACCCTGGTGGCAGGTTTACATACCAATCAAAGGCTAAACCCGTAAGGGAATTAGAGAATAACCTTAATTTAAGGAAGCTATTGGCCGCTGCTATTCCACACTGGGTGGTGAATCGGCCAACGTGTTCGTAAGTGGATTGCTTGTTATCTCCTGAAAATAATGAGAAGTCTGGAACTTTGTACTGCCTAGGGAACTCGTACAGTTGGTCAATATAATCTGGGTAAGGCTTGCTATATGCGGTCCTGATGTTAGGACTACATAGACCGCCCATTTGTTCCCTAATTATTTCGGCCACCTCATCCCGGTTGAGGTAAGGTGGATTTGGACGAGCTGTTTTGAACATATTCCCCCCTAGCTGGTTTCCTAAAGGATATTCGGCCATATTTTGTTGGCCGTACATGTGATGGACTTGGGGGTATCCTTGTGTATATTGTCCATTATTTTCTATAGGTCCCATTGGCGCATTCTGGATTGGAGAATTGAAATTCGGTTGCCCCCCAGCATTTGTTGCCTGGGATTGGCCGAACATTTGTTGCCCCCCGGGTATTGGGGAACTTGTAATATTAGCCTGTGTATGACTCAAGGGAACTTCCTTTGTTCTACTTGGGCCCACGTTTGGCCTATACACGGGATTGTTGTAAGTTGTGTGTATGGGTGTACTAAACATTTGGTTTTGGTTCATACTGCCCATTTGACTTACTGGTTCAAAACTTCCGTTCGGCCTTTATTGTATTTTGATTTGGCCGTATTGAAAATTTTGATTTTCTACTGGGTCTGTATTGCGGCCTCTATTCCTAACACTTGAGGCCGAGTCTTGGTTCATTGCAGGACCGAGTTTCTCGGTCATGAAGTCCATCACCCTATCCATATTTGATTTTAGACCATTGGCCACCATTTGGTTAGACTCTGTAAAAGTCTTTAAAATGTTGGCCATTTGGGACATCATTGCTTGGCTCTGTTCATGCATTCTCTCATCAAAATGCATCTTACAAGCGGCTAAAACATTATTAGCCAAAGCCTGTTCTTGAGTTTCTCTAAATTCCTCAAGCCTTGCTTGAAGACTTAAGTCAGTATCATCAGGTGAGTCGAATACCTCTATATTTTCCTTGGCTTTATCTTTTGTGTTATCTTTCTTAAAAGCCATAGCAATAAATTATTTTAACACTTAGGGTCCCACCGGGCGTGCCAAAAATGTTGGCAACAAATCGGTTTTTTAGAAAGATGTGTGTGAGTTGCGGGCGTGCCAACTACAAACGATCAGATGATTGTAGATTCTCCTTACCTTGAAGCCTCAAGGACTTTTGCAGTGTTGAATATAAAACAAATGAGATTGGAATATAATAAACTCAAAAGAAACAAATACGTACCATGTATTGGCTGAGGACAGACTTGTTAAATGAGCTTTCAATAAAACGAACAGAGACTGATCCCTGACCAAACCAGAGTTTGGATTCTTCAGTTACACGTTGAATTACTCCTAAGAAATTGAAAACGACTAAGAAAACTAGAAAACAGAGATAAAAGATTAAAAGCTGATGCTTGAATTTGATTGTCGATCCTTTGTTTCTTTGTCTCCTTCAGCTTTTATAGAGGCTGAATGTGTTTGTAACTAATTCCATGTGTCAAACTTCAGTTGGCTAAAAGTTATAGTCGTTCCGCATTTTATGGCATTAGTTGAGATCGTGTATCCTCCATATCTTGGATCTGGTCTTCAAATATGAACGTGCATTCGAACCCCCAGCTAGATGTTGCCACGTTGCCACGTTTCTCATCAGATATTAACATGTATTTGAGCTCCTTGTCAGATGCTGCCACGTGTCTTTCTATTATTTGATCACATACGTTCACTTTGGATGTATCAAAGCTATCAAGGCCACATTTGATAGAGGATGTTTTGTTGGCCTGGTCTTTTCATGGTCGATTTTTCATAGACCGAATACATATAATACTTTTTCTTAATTTCGGCCTAATAAGAGTCTTGTTTTGAGAATTTCGGCCTCAACAACTATTGACCGATTTTTAGTGTGGTAACATTTGCCCCCCATATTTCATAATTCGTAGAATGAATTATGGAATATATCAGTATGAAAAAATCGGCTTGTATCATCTATGACCGATTCAAAATATATTCGGCATATCGTGAAACCCCAGCTGAGATAACTCAATATCATACGTCAGAATAATTATGGCGTATAGAACATGTGGCATTAATTGAGCTGTCATTTTGATTTGTTTTGCAATAAATTGATACGGCTCTGCCGTTCTGTGGTACGGCTCTGCCAGAAATGACTTCAGTCACGTCTTTTCACGTTTCTTGGGCGCGAAAAAATAGGGTTTGATAATTATCTCTTTAAAGGTTCTTTTAAAAACCTGAAAACTCTTCTCCTTCTTTCACATTTTCTTTCCAACACTTGGGTATTCTTCGTACTCTCTGGTTTTCTGACGAAATTTCTCCACCAACCTTTGAGTTTTTTACCGCCGCTTCAGTAGAAAAGGTCCTTTCTTTTTTCCTCTTTTACGAGTTTCGCCATCCTCTTCGCCATTTGTTCTGTGTGCTTCGGGTTTTCTCCGCCATTACTCCTGTTTTATCAAGGTTTTTGAGCTTACTTCCATGGCGACTGGCGGTGAAGAGTTTTTTGGTCAATCTCGCCTTCAACAGTTCCAGGAAGTTAATCCTAGCGTTGTTGCAACTCAGGTATTATCTCCTTTAGATGATTCCTATACTTTAGGCCCTCGATTCATTGATTCTGCTGCTGTATCTTCTGTTCAATCTATTTTCCCAAAGCATAAGGATGAAACCTTTGTTTTCGAAAATCCTAATTCGAAGATATTTTCTGCCTTAGAGAGTACCATTAGATGTTGGCCAACTACTGTTCCTGGTTGGAACGAGTGGTTCGACCGTATTGCTGCGGTTAAGGCCGAAGAATGGAAGGCCTCTGGTTTGCATGAGGTCATATATTTTTCTAGGTCTCCCATCCCTATAAATCGGCCTCTTCTTTTTTCTGCTCTATGTTTCTGGTCAATTTCGACCAATAGTTTTCATTTCAATAAAGACATGATGACCCCCACACTGCTAGATTTGGCCGCTTTATTCGGTCTTCGTCCTCATGGGGGTTATGTGAATACTAGTACTTCATTCCCTGAGGATGATAGTTCCTTTCCAGTTTTTGACCGAAAAACTTCTTCTTACCGAAATTTCATTACCAAATTTAATCCAAAAGAGGGAGATATATCTCAGACCGAATATATTGCTTTCCTATTATTTTGGATAAGCAAGTATTTATTTTGTACTGCGGCCTTTCAAGTTGTGAAGGCCGATTTAAAATTGGCATATTTTCTTAGTCATGGCCATAAAGTATCTCTAGGCCCTCTTGTTTTATCCAGTCTTTATCGTGGAACCTATCACCTTTTGACCTCTGATTTTAAAACCTGGGGTGGTCCCTTATGGATGCTTCAAATATGGCTTCATGCTTATTTTCCTTCCATTAGACCGAGTTTTTCTCTTCGGCCTAGCGTGCCATCTCTTGGTTATCAATTCATCCATTATGATGGTGAACTTCCTTCTTTTTCCTCTTGTTTCAAATTCTTCTTTTTTGATGTAGACCGATCTCATTTTTTCATTTATGACAACTCTTCATTTCTTCCTTTGTGGGTAGCCAAAGCTATTAATTTCTCTCTTCGGTCTGTGCCCTTGTTGAATTTTTGGAGTAGTGTCTTGACGGCTCGGGATATTCACCATAGGGTCATAATTGAGAAATCCGCCAATAATCGTTGTGGGGTAGAAACTTATAATTCTCATTATGTAGCCCGTCAATTTGGTTTGACACAATCCATCCCTTTTCCAATAACTTTTTCGGCCAATGGTGGTTCCTTGGAGACACCAGCACTTGTAAGGGAAGTTGATGTAGAAGGGATTGACTGAATTTATACATTAATCCGGCCTTCATCAGTTCCTCCATTTCCTGTCAACGAAGATGCTACTGCAGACTTTGATGTTTTTTGGACTGAAGATTTGAGGCCGTATCGGTCGAATGAGTTTGTTGATAGATTCCTACTTAGCTGTACTTCTGATAATGAATCTAGCAACGCTGACCGTTCATCTTTTGTTCAGTCTGCAGGAGAAAAAAGACAAAAGAAGAAAAAAGGTATACCTCTAGACCAGTATGAAGATTATCAATCGGTCTTGGCCTTCGAAAAGTTTTATGGGATCAAATGGGTACAATCCAGATACTGTCAAATTCTTGACGAAATACAAGATGCAATTTTAAAAATGAAAAATGAACAAAAGGATATATTTTTTCAAAAATATCGGTTTAAAAGACGAATAAACTGGGACGCCTTTCATAACCGTTTCAACTCTTTTTTGGAAAAAAATAGACCGAATATGCCTTCTACTCCTTGGAGTATAGCCGATTTTGTTTCCATTAATCCTGTAACTCGGCCTTCTGAATCGACATCTGATGGTGTTACTTGGAGTGGTCACTTCTCAAATTGGCAAAAAGTCCGAATGTGGAAGGATCGTTCCGTGTATACGCCACTTGATGTTCGATTTAGAGTGGGTAAGTTTCTACTATACGTGTATTACATTTTCGATCTGTCTGATCCTGAGTTCGTATTTCTTGCAGCTGGCCGATATACTAACGTTCAAGATCGGCCTTTGGAGCCTTTGGAGCCAATTCCTTCATCTGAAGAAGAAGATGATGCTCCGGTTGATGTCAATCCTCCTGCTCGTCAACCCAAAAGGAAGGCTCCAAGTAAAGCCACAGTAAAAGCTCCAGTGGCCAAGGTGGTCAAGCAGTCGAAAGGCCGACAGGATCTAGACTCTCTTCTTCAATCTTTGGGCCATCAAAGTCAGTCTGTTCCTTCTAGGTCTCATACAGATACATCTCGCATACCTTCCAGCGAACCTTCTTCTCAGCCTCCAAAAAGATCAGCCTTGGCCGAGCCTGCTATCCATGTTGCTACCGACTTCGCTTCTCCTGCTGTTTACCCTTCTCCCATCCGAGCTTCTGTCACTCCTGTCCGAACATCTCCTGCTGGCCCTAGTCAGACTCGGCCTACATTGGTCGATCCAAGTGACACTTTGGCTTGGCTGCGATCTTTCTTAGGAGAGTCTACAGAGCCTATGAGGCTCGGGTTCATTTGAAGAACATGGAGACCTTTCAGCTGATGAGCCAAGAGAGTGTGAGGACTATCTCTGCCATTTCTGATTGAATTGAAAACTTGAAGAGGGAGCTCCGGGATTTGCAGCATGGGATTGAGAAGGCCGAAGAAGTGAAAGCGAAGGCTAATGAAGACATGCTTAATACGGCCAAGGTTGTTGAGGAGTTATCTTACTCACTCAAAATTCATAGCGCTCAAGCAGAGAAGACAAAAATCCAGATAAAGTTAGCTTCTGAGAGGTCGGCCTCAGCCATGTCTGATTGGGCTAGGGCGGTGGATTCTCTGAAATTTTCTTTGAGTGCACCATTACCAACAGATCCCTCATCAATCGGTCTTACCTCTTCTCAATCACAAGTTGTTGATGATGTGGCCGAAAAAGAGAGCAATCCTTTGGCCTCATCTGATCCGCTGGCGAATGCACCTACAGTCCCTCCGTCTTGAATGACATTGTTTCTGAACAGTTTTCTTTGGCCGTTGAGCCTTCTGGACTATTATAAACATTTTTTTTCTTTTCGGCCTTTCGGCCTTGATGTATTTTGGTTACTTTTGATATTTTAATCTTTTGCGGTCAAAAGGTGACTCGCTGATAAATCATACTTTTTTCGGCCTTTTAGCCGTTTCTTGTTTTATTAATGTGCTTATTGTTCATATATTTTTGTAGCACTGTTCCCACATAGTAGGATGATACTTTTTAAGATAACGGCCATTAATTGGTCGATTATGGATGTTTGAATCCATATCTTGCAGGTAATAAGCTCCGCCTTTTAATACCTTATAAATTTTGAAAGGTCCTTCCCAATTTGGGGACCATTTTCCGAATTCATTACTCTTGGTACCGACTGGTAAAATAAATTTCCAAACTAAATCATTTTCACTAAATGTTTTAGGTCAAACTTTCTTATTATAAGTTCTAGAGACCTTGTCTTTTTGTGCTTTTAAATGATCAAGTGCTATAAGCCTTAATTCATTAAGGTCTTCAAGTTCGGTCAACATGGCATTTGAATAATCTTGATTTGATAAACAATTTTGTTGTGCCACTCTCATTGACCGAACTGTTATTTCCATTGGTAAAACAGCATCATGACCATAAGTTAACTCGAAAGGAGTTACTCCCGTACTTTCTCTTTTAAAATTCCTGTAAGCCCATAATGCTTCAGACAAGAATTCATGCCAAACCCTTGGATTATCTTCCACCATTTTTTCAATATTGAGTTTCAGAATTTTGTTGGTTGATTCGGCCTGTCCATTGGCTTGAGCATAATAAGGTGTTGAATGTATTATTTCAAAACCATATTCTTTCGCGAAAGCCATTACTTCACTACCAGTAAAAACCGATCCTTGGTCGGCCGTAATTGTTTGTGGAAGACCAAATCTGTGGATAATGTTTTCTTTGAGACATTTTATTATTTCGGTCTGTGTGACCGTTTTTAAAGGAATATCCTCAACCCATTTTGTAAAATAATCAGTGGCAACTAAAATGAACGCATGTTTTTTAGTAGATGATGGAAAAATTTTACCAATTATATCAATTGCCCATCCTCTAAATGGCCAAGGTTTCACAATGGGATGTAGTGGAACAGCAGACACATGTTGAATTGGGCCATATCTTTGACAGGCTTGACATCCTTTAGCATACTCTATGCATTCTTTAAATGAATTCGGCCAAAAATAACCGTATCTTCTTATTAGCCATCTCATTTTTATGCCGGCTTGGTGTGCGCCACATATTCCTTCATAAACTTCGGCCATAACATGCATTGCTTTTTCTTGTGGTATGTAGAGTAGTAATAGGCCGTCCGGGCTCCTTTTATATAATTCATCATTTAACAAAACAAATTTTAATGAAAGCCTCCTAATTTTTATGTCAGTCTCTTTGGTCGGATCTTTTAAATATTCAATGATAGGAAATCTCTAATCATCTTGAGTAATATCTAAATTCATTATTCCATGGTTGACCAAAAATAAAACCGAAGATTCAACTCTTTTCTCAATCGTGACCATCTTATTAAATATTCTTAATGGAATTTTGAAACCTGAGGCTATTTGGGCCATTTCATTGGCCTCGCTATTTTCATTCCTTGGAATGAATTGCATTTCGACCTCAATAAATTGGTCAAGTAATTCTTTGGCTTTGTAGTAATACTTAATTAAGGACTCACTTAAACATTTATATTCCCCTGTTAGTTGTTTAATAACAAGTTGGGAGTCTCCCTTAATCTTTACAGCCACTACCCCCAAATCAAGTAAAATTTCCAGGCCGATAATTAACGCTTCATATTTGGCCTGATTGTTTGAGCATTAAAAATTTAATTTAAGGGAAAAACAAGTTACCTTTTTCGTAGGCGAAATGATAACCATCCCTGCTCCAGCACTTTCCTCCGTTCTTGAACCATCAAAAGTCAGGGTCCAGGGTGCCAAACCTATATTACCTATCTCAATACTGGGAAAGATTTCGGGCTCAAGATCGATATTAGGGTGATCAGCTAAAAAATCGGCCAACGTTTGGCCTTTTATCGCCTTTTGTGGGACATATATTAGGCTGAATTCAATCAACACTAAAGTCCACTTAGCGATTCTTCCTCTTACAATCGGTCTATTAAGCATGTATTTTATAACATCGGTCTGTGAAATGATATAGACCTCAAAAGGAATCATATAATATCTTAATTTAATACAAGCAAAATATAAAGAAAAGCATAGCTTTTCAACCGCATTGTACTTTATTTCTAAATTGTTCAGGGACTTGCTTAAATAAAAAACGGCCTGTTTGTATCCGTTTTCCTTGTCCTGGGCCAACATCGCACCCAATGAGCTATTAGAGGACGATATATATAATTTGAGAGGCTTCCCCTTTATTGGCGGCATCAAGACGGGTGGTTTACATAGATATTCTTTTATCTTCTCGAAGGCTTCTTGGTGATGCCTCTCCCATATGAAATCGTCTTCTGACCGAATCTTTAACAAGGGTGAGAAAGCTCTGGTCTTGCCTGCACAATTAGAAATAAAACGGCGCAAGAAGTTAATTTGGCCGAGGAATCTTTGTAACTATTTCTTAGTTGTTGGTGCATTGGTGCTTTGAATGGCTTTGGTTTTATTGACATCGACCTCAATACCCTTCTGGTGGACTAGAAATCCTAAAAAATTACCGGCTGTTACGCCGAATGCACATTTTAAGGGATTCATTTTCAATTTGTGTTCTCTCATCTTTTCAAAAGACTGTTTTAGATGTAAGAGGTGTGTTTCAGTATTGGTCGATTTGACCACCACATCATCAACGTAAACTTCAATGAATTTTCCAATAAACTCATGGAAAATAACATCCATTGCTTTTTGATAGGTCGATCCAGCATTGATTAGGCCAAAGGGCATGACTACCTATTCAAAAGTACCAATGTTACCCGGACATCTAAAGGCGGTCTTGGATATATCTTTTTCGGCTATAAAGATTTGATTATAGCCGGAATGGCCGTCCATAAAGGACAACATTTGATACCCTGTGACCGAATCAACAAGCATATCGACCACTGGCATAGGGTATTCGTCTTTGGGAGAGGCTTTATTGAGGTCTCTGAAATCAATGCATACCCTAAGTTTCCCATTTTTCTTAATTACTGGGACGATATTGGATATCCAGTCCGCATATTGGGCAGGCCGTATAAATCTGGCCTTGAGTAACCTATCAATTTCTTCTTTGACCTTTAAATGGATTTGTGGGGCCATTCTTCTTGGTAGTTGTTTATATGGCCTGAATCCTTTTTTGATTGGTAATTTGTGCTCAACCAGAGATCGATCAAGGCCTGGCATTTCATCGTAATCCCAGGCAAAGCAATCTCTATACTCTTTTAATAGGTCGATCAATAGGATCTTATCTTTTTCTGGTAGACTCTGACTAATATATATCGGCCTATTTTCTCCTAGAGAAACTTCTTGTAATGGATCTTTAACTTCGGCCGCTTCGTCATTAAGCTTTTTTGGCTCAAGATTTAAATCTTGCCATATAATTTCATCGATGTTTTCATCAACGCAGTCGGCTAGATTAGCCGTAATATTTTTGATGGCTTCGGATTCGATCAAGTATGCTGTAATCCGAGCCAAAATTTCTTTACATATTTCTTTTGTTGTATGGTCCATGGATAACTTTGGGAAAATTAATTTAGGCTGTCTACGTCCAGAGAGGAAGTAACGACCTTTGTTGGTCGGCCATATTTGTCTATGCCTGAGAATTGTAATGGCATAGCTCCAAAGTTGTATAGTTTTGACTCAACAACATTAGTTGGAACGGGGAAAGGATTGTTATCTGCTTCAATTAATTCAGCCTTAGAATCCTTCCACATGATTAACATTTGGTGCAAGGAAGAAGGGACACACATATTAGCATGTATCCAATCTCTTCCAAGCAAAGCATTGTAATTGGCCTCTGAGTCCATTACGAAAAATGCTGTTAATCTAGATGTACTGCCAATCTCTACTTCTATAGGCGTTATTCCTAATGGCTGTACTGGGCTGCCAGTAAAACTGGCAAGCGAAATTTCGGCAGGAAGAAGATCGGCTTTTGTTTTTCCTAACCTCTTGAAGACAAAAGTAGGTAAAATATTGACCGAAGCCCCATTATCAATTAGGACTTTAGAAATCGGTCTTCCATTGAAATTAGCTTTTATATATAGTGGTCGAAGATGTTTGGTCATGTTACTTGCTGGTTTTAGGAAACAGATCCCATCGCAAGTCATATTTAATTGTTGTTTGACCAATGATTCGGGCTGACCATCATTTGAAGATAAACAAATAGTTAATCTACCGTCTAACTTAACATCTATGTCATCATCTAGGTATTTAGGTTGGTCTTCCTTTGCTTGAAATTCATAAGGGAGGGTGAAAACCATGTTTACCTAGGTTTCAGTTGGCAACGTTTCGAATTGGATGAAATGTTCTTCATGTTGCTCCTGATTGGTCTTTTCTTCTCCTTGACCATCAGATTCTGTTTTGTCCCCATTGTTGTTGTTGGCCCGTACCCATTTGTTCTAGCCGATACGGATACCTCCTGTCCGTGCTAAGATCTGCTTTTTTTGTTCAGTGAACCTTCTCTGTGCACGCCTTAACTGTGTTTTGGTCATTTCGGTCTCCTGGTATTGTGGGAACTTGGGATGCCTAACCTGTAACCATCTATTATTAGGCTGTGTCTGGGGAGGTTTGACCATTCTAGGTCGAGGAGATATTTCTTTTTTGTCTGCCAGGGATGGTGGTTTCTCCTTATTTCCTTTGGCTATCCAGGCTTGAGGGGATCTTTCAGCCTTGTTCTTTGGAGATGGCAATTTTCCCTTCTCGCAGTTGACCCTCATTTCAGGTGGAGACTTTTCGGCCTTACTTCCTGAAGATGGCCCTTTTTTGTCGCCGGTGTTACTCGATCCGGCATCTTCGATCAGCCTATCGTTCCTTAAAGACACCTTAAAACTCATGCCTTGAGGATGGAAGGTCTTTTTGACCTCTCTAGAACCGATCTTGCCTCCTTGGTTCTGGGCTCGGAACTCAAAATCTGGCTTATAGTCTCCCGTTAACGGTCTACGGCGTTTATTTTCAACGATAGTATATTCGACCGTATTCATGCCATTTACGAAAGGCGACTGCTGCTTTGGCCTGGCCAACTCCATGAAACATCTTCCGCAATGGACTGGGTATCCATTGATTAAACTGTATTGTTGGAGTGATTGTTTCGACCATTTTCGGTACTTGTGGTAGGTGCCTGAAAAAGCATAGTCTTCCGGATTTGGTTCCCTCCTTGTGATGTTGAACTTTTTCATGGCCGATTGTTTATGTGGTTCGGCCTGTGCATGTTTGTCCGAGGTAATTTTTCCTTTCTCTTTGGCCGCATCAGGTGTAGGTGGAGCGGCCACTTGCTTCTTTGACTCCTGCATATATAACATGTTAATCGAAAACTCTGCAGGGAAAGGATCATCCTAATCTATTGCATTCACAGTTTTATCGGTTTCACTAAATTTTAGTTTTTGTTCACCGATGGATTTTTGGATTGCATCTCTCAGAACGATGCAATTATTTGTATTGTGCGACCATAAGTCATGCCATTTACAATATTTCTTATTTTTTATTTCATCTCTTGATGGTATGACGTGGTTTTCAGGCAACTTTATCTGCCTATCTTTGAGTAGAAAGTCAAAGATTTGTTCCGTTTTTGTCACATCAAAATCGTATTTTCTTTCCCTATAGTTATTGTTGTTCGGTCTCCTTTGACCGTTTGATTTTGATTCTGTGACATCTGATTTAGCCCTCACTAGGGCTTTGCATGAATATGGCCTAGTTAGAGCTAACTTGGCCAAAGCGACTTTATTCTCCTGGTTTTCCTCTTCATCATTGGTGATCTCAAGGTAACCAGTGTCTCTGTTTTGGTTCCTATAGTAGGTTCCTCTAGAGGATATCTTCCTCTGGTTTTCTTCCTCTAGAATTTTTTCATACCTAAATACTGCTGATAAGAGGTGTCCTAGGTCGATGAATTCTTGACATACAAATCTTTTTCTATTCTCAATATTAAGGCCACCCATCTGTGGACCAGCCTCGTGGACGGGGCTTTGATGGTGTGAGTCCACATCATCACCGGGCGATGTGATTAGGGGGGGTTTAGAAATCAAACAAAGGAGTCGTCACCTTATTTTTAAGGAATAAGGAAACCATGAAAATATTTTATTTTCAATAAAACAAACTCCATTTTTAATGAAAAGACAGTCTACAAACCAGAGTTGGATCCGGGGGCTAGGTTACGATGTGGGAAGGTTCCAAGCTTTCACTTGTAGGCACCCACCTCGCCCTAATTAAAAGACTTCTAATTTATTTGGGCTATTTAAATTTCTCAATGCAAACAATCCTAAATAATCTAATCAACCAACAAAATAGTGATATAAATGCAGTAATCTATATTAGTTATATTAATAATAATAAAAAAATATATGCAAACAAACCCTTAAAAACCTAGAATACCCTACGGGCATCCTAGGGCGGACTTGAGCCCTATTAGCGCCTACGTAACTTACTAGTATCACCTAGCAAGTATCAAAGTCCACGTAGTTCGACTACCCTAGGACTCTCCTATTGTAATCGATCACATCATCAAAGGTATTTCAACCTAATTCAAGACTCTAACTTCGAGAGATTTTGTTCTTTCAAAATCATTTATTGAAATCATTTCAAATTAAAAGACATTCATAAAATCCAAATTTTCCAAATAATTCTTATCTTTAGAATTAAATTCCAATTGAAAATCTTTTTCAAAGATTTTCAAGAAAACAAATCATATGGGAGGAATTTCATTCCAAAGTAAAAATCTTTAAAACATTTCAAATCTTTTGAAAATCAATTAATAATCAAGTCTTTCATAAAAAATCATATTCATTATATCAAAATCATTTTTAGAAAATTTCTCGAAGATAGACAATCAAATCGATTAAAATACACAAATCTGAATATGACTTTTACAACAAAGGAAATTCCTAGGGAAGGTCAAGTGACCTTCCTAGCCTAGGGTCTCTAACTAGCCCTAAAGTTAATCTAAAAACCCTAAAATACTAATGCAATGCATGCTGAAATTTAAACAAATAAGCATGTAATCAATTCTAAAAATGCATGAAAATGCCCCTAATGCACACTAATTAATCTATGTGAACCTAAGCATATTTCTAAGTTGGATTTGGCCTCAAAATGATTTTTAGAATAAATTTAAGGACATAAACAAATCTGGACAGATTTGAATATGTACCTTAAATTACTCTAAAAACCATGAAAACAAAGAACAAAAAATGTGAAAATGTCCTAGCATGCTTTCTACATGAATATTTTAAATTACTATGCAAAAACATGTCAAAAATTACACCAAAATATGCTTAAACGATTAATTTAAACACAAGGGAAGGATCTCACCTTTGCACGCTCCCTCGTACACATTTTATACATCCAAACCATCAAATCAATATCACAAGGGAAGGATCTTACCTTTGCACGCTCCCTCGTCCACATTTTTTTATATTCAAACCATTAAGACCATGGCAAGCATTCAAATAATCATAAAAGCACAAATAAAAAGACTCAAGACTCATCACATATTAAAATAACATATTGACATACTCATATTACCATTAAAATCACCAATCAATTATCATGAGATTTGAATAACAACATAAATATATCAACATTTACTCTAAACATGCTTACACATAAAATAACAACAAATCTAAACCTACTCATGCATGCATACATAAAATCACGATAAAACTAACTAATCCTAAACATGCACACTAACATAAAATAATAACTAATCCTAAACATATTTAACCACATAAAATCATAATAAAAATAACCTTAATCATGAATGCTAAACATAAAATAACAAGAAAACCTAACCCTAACATGTATACTCACATAGAATAATGATAAAATTACTTCTAATCATGCATACGTACATAAAATAACAAGAAAACTAACCCTAACAT
>JAESVK010072208.1:0-10628 GCA_017140935.1 Hamamelis virginiana
CTTTATTCCTCATTTAAGGTGGATAGCGATATTCCATTCTTTTCGGGAATAAACTTGCCGGTCCTGTATTCATAATCTTTTTGGGACTTCCTTCTTGTAGTTGGAAGAACCACCATACATAATTACTATAGTGTGGATTTTATAAACATAAATTGTTTAATTGATATTCAAATGGACTTCTCACCCAAGTTCCGCTCATTCCACCAACTTAACTGCATTTTTACTAAGCTTAATTAAATTTACTTCGTTTTCGCTTCGACCCAATCGGAGCAGTTACCACCAACCAATTTAATTGATAATATTCTTTCCGCTTGAATTAACTCTAAAAGGTCTTTTTAATATAAACCTGCGTTTCCCAGCGGTTCGACACCCGTGCTCACTAGTCGCAATCGAATTGAGATTAATTGTCACGCGGTTTTATAAATTATTAATTCTGATCACTGACGGGGAATAATCTCCCTCGTCGTCTGAGTCGATCAAATTTTGGCGCCGTTGCCGGGGAGCTACGGTTTATTTAAAAAGAGATTTGGATTTAATTTAAGTAGTAAATATTAATTACTGTTAATATTACTTAATATATATATTCTTTTATACTGTTAATATCAATATATTATAAGTATTATTCATTTTTCTTCTTTCCCTAACTACAGGTGGCTGAAATCAGGAATTGGGAGCTTCACTCCCGCGCGCTTAAAATAACAAATTAAAAGCTCAATATTACCTGCTCACCATTTGTTTATTATAATTCCGTGATTTTCTGTGGAGACCAATTATATGCGGGGTAGAAGGTCGTTGTCATTTAACGTAATCCCTTTAGATTCAGAAATTGAAAGAACTCTGAGAGCTGTTAAGGCTTCTCAAAGTCAGTCTAGTGAGTCAGTACCTTCGCATCAATTTGAAATGGCTGAATCATCTGCACACACTGTCATGTTACCAGCGGATAATATTCAACCACCACCAGGTCTTAAAACTTTGAGGGATCACTTCATGCCCAATAGTTTTAATCCACCCTCCTGTATCCAAATTCCACACATAGAGAATCTCATCTATGAGATTAAGCATGCTACCATTCAAATGCTTCCTACGTTCTATGGGTTAGATAGAGAGAACCCATACGACCATTTGCAGGAATTCTTAGGAATTTGTTCTACTATCAGAATTCAGGGGTTCCATCCAGAATCCCTGAAATTGTTCTTATTCCCGTTTTCCTTGAAAGACAAGGCCAAACACTGGCTTTGTACTCTCCAAACCCCTGTCCCTATCACAACTTGGGAACAGCTTCAAAAGCTATTCCTGTCTAGATTTTACTCTGTCGGTAAAACACATCAGATGCGACGAGGTATAACCAACTTCGTCCAACATGAACAGGAATCTTTCCACGAAGCCTGGGAAAGAATGAAGGAACTCCTTAGATTATGCCCCCATCACGATGTACCCAAGTGGCAAATCATTGAGTCTTTTGTTAGAGGTTTAACAGAGGGTGACACGCAGACGGTGAAATCTGCCTGTGGGGGAGCCATTTTAAGTAAAGGTGAGGATGAAATGTGGGCATTATTTGAAGCGTTGAGTGAAGATTCATTCCACATGGCCTCAATGTCTTTAGGTAACCGTGATGATGCGTTAGCAAAGAAACCGCCTCCCAAAAAGGCCTGTATTTATGATGTGGACACACAAGTTTTGGCAAATAAACAAGTTGAGGCTCTGTCTCAAAAGCTTGACCAATTAATCGCGGCACAAGGGCAATCTTCAAAGCCCATGTGAAACCTGTCAACTTGGTGTGCAATATTTGCACTGACCCCACTCACGAGACCCCATATTGTCCTATGGCAGGCCAGTACCCTGAGTTTGTCCAAGAGCAGGTTAATGCTGCTCAAGGATATGCACCACCTAGGAATGATCCGTATTCCAATACTTACAACCCTGGGTGGAAGACTCACCCCAATTTCCAGTGGTCTAGCCAGCCTAGAGGATCCAATCCTAGTCAGCCTGCAAGACCCCCATATAGCAGTAACCCTGCTATCAGTCAACCCTATAGACCACCATTGATGCAATCCCAGTACCCCAGTTATGGTGCTCCTCAAGCACCTGCACCCCAATATCAGAGTCAAGCTGTGACTCAACCACCACCACAACCTCATAGAACTCCTGGTTTTGAGGAACAAGTCTTAGCTACCCTGAAAAGCCTAGAAGCTTCAGCCCAACTCACTCATTTCCATTCCCAATCCATTTCAAAGTTAGAAACCCAAATGGGTCAACTAACGGCTTCTTTTAGTCGCAGAGAGGAAAGGAAATTCCCGAGTCAGGCTGTTGCCAATCCCAAGGGAGCTTTTGTAGCTGAGAGTTCCACTTCTCAGAACCCACATATTAATGAGGAAGTTAAGGCTGTTTCAGTCTTGCGTAGTGGGAAGGTGGTAGATAATAAAGTGGGAGAGATAGAGAAAGAGATAGAGAGGGAGAAAGAGAAAGAGAAAGTGAGAGAGAAAGAGAGAGAGATAGAGAAAGAACCTGCAATAGAAACAGAGTCTGAAGCTTCGAGGGATAACTTTCCCGCAGCTATAGACAATCCAGTAGCATCGTATGTGCCGAAAGCCCCATTTCCATCCGCGCTGATTGCGCCAGAGAGGAGAGCGAAGAAAGGGGCCAGCATGTCGGATATGTTAGAGGTGTTTAAAAGCGTCCATATTAATTTACCTCTGCTAGATGCCATAAAACAGATTCCTTCGTATGCCAAATTTTTGAAGGAAATGTGCACACAGCAACGCAAGGAGCGCGTGCATTTATCTAAAACCATAGCTCCAGTTGACATTGCTAGTGCTGTGTGTCAATTCCAAGCCCCAATTAAGAGAAAAGATCCTGGAACGCCAACTATACCTTGCTTCTTAGGAAGCCACTTCATTGATAGAGCGTTAGTTGATTTTGGCGCAAGTGTGAATATTCTTCCATATTCAATTTACGCCAAAATGGAGCTTGGAACACTCCAAACCACACCTACTATTCTTCAATTTGCAGATAGGTCCACAAAGGTACCTAGAGGTATACTGCAGGATGTTTTGGTTAAGATAGATTCGTTTGTCTTTCCTGCAGATTTTATTGTCCTAGATATGGAGCCTGTTGATGTCACTAGGCCCCAAATCCCTGTTATAATAGGACGACCTCTTCTAGCAACTGCTAATGCAGTCCTTCATTGTAGGACTGGCATTATGAAGGTGTCTTTTGGTAACATGAAAACCAGGTTGCAGGTTTATAGTGCAGCTAATCAACCTCATAACTTTGAGGATTGTTCTTTTGTCGACGTCATTGATACGATGGTAGAGGAAGCTACACCGTATCTTCTTTCCAAGGACCCGTTAGAAACATGTTTAAATTACTTTGGGTTCGAGGACCATGATTTGGAGCACTCGTTTATGGAGGTAAATCTTGTCTTAGATTCTGCCTCCTCTGTAGAAAAATTTCCCTGGAGACCTAGGGTTGAGCCACTTCCGTCTATTGCCAGTATCCCTTCTCCTACGTCTTTTGAGTCTCCGCCGCAACTTGAGTTAAAGCCTCTGCCGGCTAATCTCAAGTATGCATTTTTGGGTGATAGTGACACCTTGCCTGTTATAATTTCATCTGCATTAAACTTAGAACAGGAAGGTAAGTTGTTATCCATTTTGAAAGAGCACAGAATAGCCATAGGATGGTCGGTTGCTGATTTAAAGGGTATAGACCCATCAATCTGCCAGCACCGTATTCACCTAGAGGAAGGTATGAATCCTTCTAGAGATGCCCAACGTAAATTAAATCCAAATATGAAGGAAGTAGTTAAGAAGGAAGTGTTGAAACTACTGGATGCGGGTATTATTTACCCCATTTCAGATAGTGAGTGGGTTTCCCCTACTCAACTGGTTCCTAAGAAGTCTGGGATAACAGTGATAGCCAACGAGGAGGGTATTCTAGTCCCTACAAGAGCTACCACTGGTTGGAGAGTCTGTATAGACTATAGGAAATTAAATTCCAAGACTAGGAAAGACCACTTCCCTCTGCCTTATATTGACCAAATTTTAGAGAGATTATCCGGGCAGAGCTTTTATTGCTTCCTAGATGGCTATTCAGGGTATAACCAAATAGCGGTTTACCCCGAGGATCAGGAGAAAACAACGTTTACCTGTCCATTCGGGACATTTGCATTTAGGCGTATGTCTTTTGGCTTATGCAATGCCCCGAGCACGTTCCAAAGGTGTATGACTTCTATCTTTTCTGATATGATAGGAGACTATCTGGAAGTGTTTATGGATGACTTTTCTGTTTTCGGTCCTTCTTTTGATGAATGCCTCTCTAATCTCTCAAAAGTGCTTAAGAGATGTTGTGAGACAAATCTTGTTTTGAGTTGGGAGAAGAGCCATTTTATGGTTCGTGAGGGCATTGTGCTAGGGCATATCATTTCTAGTAGGGGGATAGAGGTAGACAAAGCTAAGGTAGACTTAATTGCAAAACTACCTCCTCCTACTACTGTTAGGCAGATCCGGTCCTTCCTTGGACATGCAGGATTTTACAGGCGTTTCATAAAGGACTTTAGCAAAATAGCAAAACCAATGTGTAATCTGTTAGCTAAAGATGTAGAGTTTAACTTTGATAAAGCCTGTTTAGAGTCCTTCAATAAACTGCGCTTAATGTTGATTTCGGCACCTATCATGCGAGCTCCCGATTGGTCACTTCCTTTCGAGCTAATGTGTGATGCCTCCGATTATGCTGTGGGGGCGGTGTTGGGTCAGAGGGTAGATAAGGCCCCTTTTGTTATTTACTACGCAAGCAAAACATTGAATGAAGCTCAGTTAAATTACACTACGACTGAGAAAGAGATGCTTGCAGTAGTTTTTGCTTTAGATAAATTCCGATCCTATCTTTGGGGATCGAAGACCATTGTGTACTCAGACTATGCCGCCTTGCGGTACCTACTCTCTAAAAAAGAGACTAAGCCTAAGCTGATTAGGTGGATTCTCTTATTGCAAGAATTCGATTTTGAGATTAGGGATAAGAAAGGGTCTGAGAATGTCGTTGCTGACCACCTCTCTAGGATTGTAGTTGAAGAAGAGAGTGACTCTACGCCTATTAGGGATTCTTTCCCTGATGAGCAGCTTTTTGCCGTCACTCATTCCACCTTACCCTGGTATGTTCATATAGTAAACTATCATGCCACAGGCCTTATACCATCGCTTTGGTCGAAACAAGAGAAGGATCGGTTCTTTTCGCAAATAAAATATTATTATTGGGAAGATCCTCTCTTGTTTAAGTACTGTGCTGACCAGGTCATACGTAGGTGTATTCCAGAGGGTGAAATGCAAGACGTTTTGAAGTTCTGCCACACTCTAGCATGTGGAGGACACTTTAGCGGGAAAAAGACTGCCGCTAAAGTCTTGCAGTGTGGGTTTTTCTGGCCCACATTATTCAAAGATGCATTGGACTTCTGTAAGTCCTGCCAAAACTGCCAAAGAATGGGTTCTATGTCTAGAAGGGATATGATGCCTCTTAACCCTATTTTGATCGTCGAAATTTTCGATGTTTGGGGCATCGACTTCATGGGACCTTTTCCTATTTCGCATGGCTTTGAATATATCTTAGTGGCTGTAGATTATGTGTCCAAATGGGTAGAAGCCATAGCCACTAAGACCAATGACCACAAGGTGGTATTGAACTTCCTCCAAGAGAACATTTTCTCTAGGTTTGGGTTTCCGAGGGCCATCATTAGTGATGGAGGGTCACATTTTAATAATCGACCCTTTGCAAATCTCGTAGCTAAGTATTCTATTACTCATAAGGTTGCAACCCCTTACCATCCTCAGACTAGTGGGCAAGTGGAGGTTTCGAATAGGGAAATTAAGCATATCTTAGAAAAAACTGTCAGGCCTGATCGAAAGGATTGGTCATTGCGTTTAACTGACGCATTGTGGGCCTATAGGACTGCTTATAAAACCCCTATTGATATGTCTCCGTACCGTCTAGTCTATGGCAAACCGTGTCATCTCCCGGTCGAGTTAGAGCATAAAGCACTTTGGGCCATTAGGAAGTTTAACTTTGAAATGAAGGAAGCGGGTTCTCACCGCAAGCTTCAGTTAAATGAGCTCGAAGAGATTAGGAGTGAGGCTTACGAGAATTCTAAAATTGCAAAAGCCAAAATGAAAGAGTTTCATGACAGACACATCAACAGAAAATCTTTTGAACCTAATCAGAAGGTGTGGCTGTTTAACTCTAAATTAAGGCTATTTCTTGGTAAGCTTCGATCTCGTTGGGATGGACCTTTTGTAGTAACTAGGGTTACTCCTCACGGTGCTGTAGAAATTCAAAACCCTCGTACTGGTGTGTCCTTCTTTGTGAATGGACAAAGGCTTAAGCCTTTTATCGAGGGTATTACCGATAGTGAGGGCATTCAGGATGGTTTGGTAATTGAGTCTGTCAGTTTGGAAGACCCAACCTACCAGTTTGATTAAATGAGGAATTTCTCGTCTAGCTGAAGACGTTAAAATTAGTCCCACCCACCCATCCCTTGTTCATACATTCATCTAGTCGTAACATTTGGTCAAACATTGAGGACAATGTTTACTTCTAGTTGGGGAGGGTTTGTATATTCTGTTAATATGTTATGCATTTAAATATAATTGATTTATTTATTGGTTCATTTAATTTGTGTATACATAATAATTCACTATTCATTGTTTATCATTCTTGTGTACATGTTAACCCAGTATGATATATGTAAAGATTATTTGTATAGAATTTGATAAATAAACATGTATTACAATGTGAGTTTATTCTTTCATTTATATCAATTCTAGTTGTCTATTTTCTATACATTAATTGATAACTTTACTGTGATTAGCCTGTATTCAATCTCGCACATGCACGAACTTGGTTTAAATCTTTATACTTGGCAATTTGAGTATTTGATAAAACCTGTTATAAAGTGGAGACTTATGACATTTAAAGCAAATTTTGAACCATTCGATCATTTCTTGGGACTTAAATATTCATCCTATCAAATCCTTGGTTATTGCTTTCCTGTTATATTATGCATAAATGTTCAATTCATGCGTATGTTAGAATGCGAATAACTTGTTAATCAATCGAGAATATTGTGCACATTTTTTGAAAAATGATTTAAGGCCATTTCTTTCGAGTTTTTGAGCCGTGTTAATTATTGTTAGAGTTTAGGACCCCCGTAGTACCCAATTTTGAGCCGACAAGTTGCCAATTTCTTCGATAACTTAGCAAGCCATGGGTGACGAGATGTCTTTTATGCATTTAAATAGTGTTTAGAGTAGTTAGTATGATATTTTTGGTCAAAATAAGTCAAATTTGGAAAAAGTCAAAATTTTGACTTGTCTATCGATAGCCAAACATTCGCTATCGATAGAAAAGTTTGAAAAATGAAAAATAAAAATACTGCGGGACAGAACCTATTGGCTATCGATAGCGGCTGTTCGCTATCGATAGAGATCGTGAAGAAATGCTTTTTAAGTGCTTCCCGCGTGAAAAACCGTCCATTTCCACCTATTCTCGCCTGAAAACCTCCATTGCCGCCGTGACCCTTCACCTTCAAGCTCAGTTTCCGACCACCTCAGGCCTCCATTTCGCGCAGGGTCGATTCCATAGCGATCCTCGCGCAGTATACCACATTTCTGACCGATCAGTTTTCGCATTTGCTGCGTTCCATTTTTGACGCATTTTTGCACGAGCTTCGCATTCCGGCGAGAGCAGCTACTTTTTCAGCGATTCTTTCACCTTCCATACTACGTGAGTAACAGTTCACATTCTAAAAATTTGAATTTTTCTTAAATTGGCTTAATTTTGTGTAAATTATCATAGCATGACTTAGTTTACGTGGTTATTGCATGTAAAAAGTTAGAATAGAGTGTTAGGTCTTTGGAGTTTAAAATAATAATGAAACTTGTCCTTGCATTTGTTACACTGCTTTGTGACGTGGAGTTGTGGAGTTAGGGAGTTGTGAATCTGTGGAGCTGTGAAAATAAGCCTGGATGTTAGGCTATGCATGGGAATGCATGGCATGCATGGGCATGCATGCATCGATGCATGTGATTAAAAGAGTTATTGAATATAGCCTGGATGTTAGGCAAGTTCTGAAGTTTGTGATAGGATTTAAAAAAGAATTGTCATGTGGGTTAATTGAGTTGGCGGTGTTGTGTGTTGCTTATTATTGAAAAAAAAAATATATATTTGAGTTCCTCTAAAAAATTCTACTGCTGACTATGTTCCTATCTACTGCCGTGTGGTTCTAAAAATGTTGTGCAGAGCTATGGTTCGCCAGAAGACCACCGGCAGGAAGGGTGTATCCTTCCAGGAGCCGGCACAGCCGAGTCGGAGGTCCACCGATTCTGGGCGAGGGAAGGCCCAGAGCTTACAGCCAGACTCTCCCGACAGTTCAGATTCTGAGTGGCAGCCTGTGCCAGTGCAGAGACCATCTGCTAGGGGTCAGTCTTCAGCCCAGCAGCCACGAGAGAGTGCTCCTCCATCCGGTTCACAGTTCGTGGAGGAGGAGTACGTCTTTGAGCAGCCAGATATTGGCGAGACAGGCGAGCCGCGCATGTCTCGCGACTTCGAGAGTTATGCTGAGACCGAGACCGGGTCGAGGAGAGTACCGACCCGGCGAGTTGCTAGACCCTGGCCAGTGATCCTCTCGTCGCGGAACTTCAATGTCGAGAGGTACGTGGATCCGAAGGCCTTCCGATACGAGGGCCTACTGGTGGAGATCCTTCAGGAGAGACACCTCAGCACCTGGCTGAGGAAGGGAGCCGGGTATATGGCTAGTGTGGTGCGCCAGTTCTACACCACAGCACACACAGCCGAGGACCAGCCCGAGACACTCCAGGCAGAGGTTGGGGGCCGCACTGTCAGATTCACCATAGACGACATCGCTACCTATCTGGGGTGCGAGCGTCCACGAGAGACAGCGGCAGAGAGCACCTATCTTGAGCTGACAGAGAGTCAGTGTGCCGATGCGGTGTGTGTGGACCGGAGTTTATTTGATGGGATGTACTTTACGACCGGGAACATGCATCCATCGTACGTAGCTATGAACAAGCTGCTCTACTGCAATCTGCGGCCCAGAGGCACGGATTCACAGATACCAGTGGAGTCGGTGAGGCTATTGCTGGAGTTTCTGAGCGACCACCCCATGGATATCGCGGCGTTGATCTTCAGCGAGATACGCACTTTCATCGCCACTCAGCCACGGAGCAACATGCCGTACCCCCAGATGATTACAGCATTTGCATTGGGTGCGGGTGTTGTCTCCGATGAGCCACTGCGATGGGGCGAGGGTCCTATCACCCCGACTACACTTGCTAGGAGTATGGCTGCTAGGCCGAAGAGGCCACGTGCTGAGACCGCTGGTCCATCAGAGCCTGCTCCTGCTCCAGCTCCGACTCCGACTCCAGCTACTCCGCCAGATGCCAGCTCCCAGGGCTGTTTCACTCAGATCCTAGAGAGACTGAGGGCATTGCTACACATTCAGCAGAGGCAGTCCGCCCAGCTCGATAGGCAGTCCGCCCAGCTTGCCAGGCAGACAGCTATGATGGAGAGGCAGGCCGCCCAGCTCCGGGTTATGTGGCGTCGTATGGACGGCGAGCCGATTTCTCAGGCCGACCGCGCGCTTTTCGATGAGCCACAGCCCGATCAGAGATTCGACATCCCACCTGGGGATGAGCAGTGACGTGATATGACGCTCAGTTTTGAGCATGGACAGTGTTTCTTTTTGAAAACTTCTTTGTTTCTTTTAGTTAACTTTTTAAAGTTATAGTCAGGGTTAGGTTAGGTATTTAGGATGGTTAGGGTAGTAACCTGAACAAATTACAACCATCCTAATTTTGCAGTCTCCAAACTCTTTTTGTTACAACCAAAAATCTTACAAGCCTATAAAGACCTTTTTGATTTTAAAAATATTGTGCATTATTCTCTTGTGATTACTTGTTTATTTAAGTTTTATTTATGAATGAATTGTATCTCTGCATATATAACTCTGTTATTTCATCTCTCTTTGGTCGTTAAATTAGAGCTTAATGTATAAGTTTTATACTTGTATATTTCCATTTTGGAACTCTGGGTTGCTAACCTTTTCAGAGTGAACATCCTTGCGAGTGACCATCAGTGAGAATTTTGAAGTTGAAACTAACTATGGGTTAACTCTCATACTCTTATTTACAGTACTTTGATTTTTATCAAGTTCAACCTCACTACACATTGAACACTTGCTAATTTCCTGTTAAAGATAGCATTTCTTGTATTATAAATGTTCAATTATGAATGATGATATATCTGTGGATAAAACTCCTACTGGGTACATAGTATATTGTTAAAATTCTTTCTAACCAATTCTTTTATTCATTCATGTTTGTGAGTATCATTTCTGCAAACTCTCACGAGACTTCACTCGTCCACGAAAAATAACTTAGTGGTTTAAAAGGCTTGTTGCATACGCTAAATGCAATCGCGTTTCCCTGCGAAAGTGGCCTTTCAATTTATAGATTTAGCTTTTTGCTAAGAGACTAGCAAAACCTAAGTTGGGGAGTGTGATTGTACCCCAATCATACCATTCAACTAGGGTATTTCTATGTTCTCTTAAATATATAATTGTTTAA
>JAESVK010072211.1:0-11730 GCA_017140935.1 Hamamelis virginiana
CCCTTACACGTGTATATATAGAATGAAAATGCAAAAGACGATTATGCCCTTGAAATATCTAAAAATATCTAAACAGCCCACAGCCGCCTAAGGTCTATCGATAGCGAAGTGTGGCTATCGATAGTACTTCTATCGATAGCGAGACTTGGCTATCGATAGTCATGTTGGCACTTTGTTTTGAATGTGCAGAAATTCTTTGCAGTCTTTTCGCACTTCAATCGGCTATTGCTGATCTTTCCTGGAATGCTCTTTACTTGTGACGATAATCAAGGCTTCATAGGTGATGACTTGGTATATTTATAATCTGCACAGATTTCTTGAAAAAGTGAATTTAACCAATTTATACAGATTTTATACAAAACGAGATATTATTACGCAACTATCTATATAAGAGAACACAGGAATACCATAATTTGAGAGCATGATTGTGATACAATCACACTCCCCAACTTAGGTTTTGCTGGTCTCTTAGCAAATAGCTATACTCTAAAGACGACAATTTAAAACTAGGAATTGAAAAGCCACTTTCGCAGGGAATCGCGATTGTATTTAGCGTATGCAACAAGCCTTTTAAACCACTAAGTTACCCCTAGTGGACGAGTTTAGTCTCGTGAGGGTTTGCAGAAATGGTACCCACAAACATGAAAGAATAAAAGAATCATGTGATAAAGAATTTAAAGATAAAACAATACTATGTACACATCAAGAGTTTCATCTACAGATATATCAATAACATAATTGAGAATTTTAAACACAGAAAATGCTATCTTTAACAGGTAATTAGCAAGTGTTCAACGTGAAGTGAAATTGAACTTGATAGAACCAAAAATTAATGCAAAAGAGTATGAGAATTAACCCTAAATAAGTTTCAACTTCAAATCCTCACTGGTGGTCACTCGCAAAAGATGTTCGCTCTGAAAAGGTTAGTAACCCAGAGTCCCAAATGGAAATATACAAGTATAATACTTATACATTAAGCTCTAAAAATGACCAATGAAAGATGAATCAGCGAAGTTATATATGCATAGATGCAGTTCATACATAAATACAACTCAAATAAACAAGTAATCACAAGAGAATAGTGCACATAATTTTGAAATCAAAAAGGTCTTTATAGGATTGTAATGTATTTGGTTTGTAATAGAATAAGTTTTGAGACTGTAAAATTAGGATGGTTCATAATATGTTCAAGGTTACTACCCTAAACCATCCTACATACCCTATACTAACCCATTAACAACTTAAAATTTCTAACCAAAAAGATAACTATACTAAAAAAGAACAACCCATACTCAAGACTGAGCATCATCCCTCATCTCTACATCTGCTCTCATCTCTGTCTCGCGCTGACCGCGGGCCTCATCAGATAACTGATCATCCCCAGGTGGGATGTCAACTCCAGCTGCAGGCTGTGGCTCATCAAATAGTGCGCGGTCGGCCTCAAAAATCGGCTCGCCATCCATACGTCTCCACATGACCCTGAGCTGAGCAGACTGTCTCTCTAGCTGAGTAGACTGTAACTGCTGAGTCTGCATAACTGATCTCAGTCCCTCTAAGACCTGAAGTAACAAGTCCTGAGAACTGGCAGATGATGTAGCTGGCGGAGTAAGTGCAGCAGTAGTGGGAGCTGGAGTAGCTGATGGATGAGAGGTAGAAGCTGGAGTAGGCTCTGATGGGTCAACAGACTCTGTACGTGGCCTCTTCGGCCGAGCTGCCATACTCATCGCAATAGTGGTGGGAGTGATAGGTCCCTCACCCCATCTCAGCGGCTCATCAATCTCAACACCCGCACCCAAAGCAAAAGCTGTAATCATCTGGGGGTACGGCATGTTGTTGGGCTGCTGAGTAGAAACAAAAGTGCGGATCTCGCTGAAAATCAGAAGCGCGATGTCCATCTCGTGGTTGCCCAGAAAATCTAATAACAGCCGCACAGACTCCACTGGGATCTGTGAATCAGTGCCCCTCGCCCTCAAATTGCAGTAGAGCAGCTTATTCATAGCTGCGTAAGATGGGTGCATGTTCCCGGTCGTGAAATGAAGTCCGTCAAATAGCTCGCGGTCCACACACACCATGTCTGCACACTGACTCTCTGTCAGCTCTAAATAACTGCTCTCAACCTCGGCAGTCAACGGACGCTCGCATCCCAAGTAGGTATCGATGTCGTCTGGAGTAAACTCAACAATGCGGCCTCCGACCTCTGCTCTAAGCATCTGGGGCTAATCCTCTGCCATATGCGCGGTCGTGTAAAACTGTCGCACTACATTGGCCATATAGCCTGCGCCCTTCCTCAGCGAGGAGCTGAGGTGTCTATCCTGAAGTGTCTCAACAAGCAAGCCTTTATGTTCAAAGGCTTTTGGGTCGACGTAGCGCTCGACATTGAAATTTTTTGCTGCAAGAACTACAGGCCACGGCTTCGGAGCACGACGGGTAGGCAATTTCTTCGGCCCTCTCTCTGTTTGAGTGTACCCCTCGAAGTCGAGAGTCATGCGAGGCTCGCCAGTCTCACCAATCTCCGGGTGCTCAAAATCAAACACCTCCTCCACATAAGGGGAACTCGTCGGAGGCGCACTCGTGGGTGGCTGGCTGGAAGACTGACCCCTAGTAGAGGGTCTCTGAACGGGGGCTGGTGGCACGTCGGACTCAGAACTGTCCGATGAATCTGGCACTGTGCGCTGGGCCTTGCCCCTGCCAGTGGCTGCCGACCTCTTCGGTCTCTGCGATGGTGGAACTGGCTCCTGAAATGCCACGCCCTTCTCTCGGGGCTTACTGGTCGTCTTTAGGCGAACCATAGTACTGTACAGAATTATCACAAACACACCCACAGCAACAACAACCACAATCAGCAGTAAGAACAACTGGCAGAAATAATCACAACATTTTTCAAGTAGGAGCAAACGAACAAAAATAGCAAGTGGTTACCCACAAGCTATCCTAAGAAACCCATCCATAATTCAGAACTGGCCTATCATCCAGGCATCACCCCAACTTCCCACCAATGAATCCAAATTCACAACCCAATTTTAGTCTAATAACGACAATAAACAACCCACGTATGCATAACCCAAATAACTAATCAAACTACGTGTGATACATTGGGAAAATAAAACAGGGATTAAACTTACTTGTTAAAAGTTTAGCAGTGGCGATACGAATGGGTTGGCCGGAAAAAGAAGCTCGCCGGAGTGCTTGATGTGGTGAATGGCGAATGTAGAAACTGAAGAAAAAGCTTATTTCGATCCGTCAGGAGTGTGAAGAATGCCGCGAGGATCGCAACGGAAGTGAGTTTGACCGAAATGGAGGCCTGAGATGGTCAGAAAATGCTATGGAAGGTGGATGGTCGTGGCGGCAATGGAGTTTTCCGGTGAGTTATGGTGGAGAAATGGGGCAAAATCGCGCGGGAAAGCACTTTACAGGCAAGGTTCGTAATCTCTATTGATAGCGAGTATGCGCTATCGATAGACAAATGGCCTCTGCCGCTTGAATGGTTTTTTATTTTTTTGAACTTGAACCATCTATCGATAGACATAAGGTCTATCGATAGCGAGATGGATTTTTGAATTTTTTCAAGCTTTAATATTTTTTTATTTATTTAATAAAAACTGATAACTTAATACCAATAATGTACAAGCGACACCTCGTTACCCATGGCTGCTAAGTTATCGAAAAATTTGGCAACTTTAGGCTCAATTAGGGTACTACGGGGGGTCCTATACTCTAGCAATAATATACAAGGTACAAAGACTCGAAAAAGGGCCTTAAATCATTTTTCAAAAATTGCACAATATTCTCCACTGATTAACCAATTATTTGCATTCTGAAATACGCACGAATGAAGCATTTACGCAAAATATAACAGATAAGCAATAACCAAGAACTGAATTGAAATGATGAATATTTGAGTTCCAAAATGATCGAATGGTTCAAAATTTGCATTATTTGTCGCCAGTCTCCACTTAATAAACAGGTTTTCATCAGATATTCCATTTGCAAAATAAGAAGATTAAACCAAGTTCGTGCATGTGTAACAGTTTGAATACAGGCTAATCACAGTAAAGTTATCTTTAATGTATCGAAAATAGACAAATAGATATGATATAAATGAAAGAATAAAACTCACAGTTACTACGTATTTATTTATCAAAATTTATACAAACAATCACTATACAAACCAATGGTATAATATGTGCAAAAGAAATAGAAACAATAAATCAGTATATATGCAAAAATTTAAATAAATAAATAAATCAAAACAGAAAAGAAAAAATATACAACCCCTCCCCAACTAGAAGTAGACATTGTCCTCAATGTGGCAAGGATGTCACGACATGAAATTCATGTAAGTACAAGGGGATTGGGAGGGGGGGAAACTAAGTTTAACGTCCATAGCCAGACATGAAATTCCACTCTAGTCAAATTGATAGATTGGGTCTTCCAAACTGACAAACTCAATTACCAAACCATCCCTAATGCCCTCACTATCAGCTATTCCCTCAATAAACGGCTTAAGCCTTTGTCCATTCACAGAGAAGGACAAACCAGTTCGAGGATTTCTAATTTCCACAGCACCATGAGGAGCAACTCTAGTCACCACAAAGGGTCCATCCCAGCGAGATCTAAGCTTACCAGGAAATAGCCTCAATTTGGAGTTAAACAGCCACACCTTTTGATTAGGTTCAAAAGATTTTCTATTGATGTGTCTGTCATGAAACTCTTTCATTTTGGCTTTAGAGATTTTAGAACTTTCGTAAGCCTCGTTCCTAATCTCTTCGAGCTCATTTAATTGAAGCTTGCGGTGAGATCCTGCTTCCTTCATTTCAAAATTGAATTTCCTAATGGCCCAAAGTGCTTTGTGTTCTAGCTCGACAGGGAGATGACAAGGTTTGCCATAGACTAAACGGTACGGAGACATACCAATAGGGGTTTTAAAAGCAGTCCTATAGGCCCATAATGCGTCAGTTAGGCGCAATGACCAATCCTTACGATCGGGCCTGACAGTTTTTTCGATGATATGCTTAATTTCCCTATTCGAAACCTCCACTTGCCCGCTAGTCTAAGGATGATATGGGGTTGCAACCTTGTGAGTGATGGAATATTTAGCTACTAAAGTTGCAAAGGGTCGATTATTAAAATGTGACCCTCCATCACTGATGATGGCCCTTGGAAACCCAAACCTAGAGAAAATGTTCTCTTGGAGGAATTTCAACACCACCTTGTGGTCATTGGTCCTAGTGGCTACTGCTTCTACCCATTTAGACATATAATCTACAGCCACTAGGATATATTCGAACCCATGCGAAATAGGAAAAGGTCCCATGAAGTCGATGCCCCAAACATCGAAAATTTCTACGATTAAAATTGGGTTGAGAGGCATCATATCCCTTCTAGACATAGAACCCATTCTCTGACAATTCTGGCAAGACTTGCAAAAGTCCAACACATCTTTAAATAGAGTGAGTCAGTAGAACCCACACTGCAAGACCTTAGCGGCAGTCTTTTTCCTGCTAAAGTGTCCTTCACATGCTAAAGTGTGGCAGAACTTCAAAACGTCTTGCATCTCACCTTCCGGGATACACCTACGTATTACCTGATCAGCACAGTACCTAAATAGAAGAGGGTCTTCCCAATAATAAAATTTTATCTGAGAAAAGAACCGATCCTTTTCCTGTTTTGACCAAAGAGATGGTACAAGGCCCGTGGCATGATAATTCACGATATGAACGTACCAAGGGAAAGTAGAATGAGTGAAGGCAAAAAGCTGCTCATCAGGGAAAGAATCCCTAATAGGCGTAGGGTCACTCTCTTCTTCCACTACTATCCTGGAAAGGTGGTCCGCAACAACATTCTCAAACCCTTTTTTATCCCTGATCTCAAAATCAAATTCTTGTAGTAAGAGAATCCACCTAATTAGCTTAGGCTTCGTCTCTTTTTTAGAGAGCAGGTACCGCAAGGCGGCATGATCTGAGTACACAATAGTCTTCGATCCCCACAGATAGGATCGGAATTTATCAAGTGCAAAAACTACGGCAAGCATTTCTTTCTCAGTCGTAGTGTAATTTAACTGAGCATCATTTAAGGTTTTACTTGCATAGTATATAATATACGGGGCCTTATCTACCCTCTGACCTAACACTGCCCCCACAGCATAATCGGAGGCATCACACATCAGCTCGAAAGGAAGTGACCAATCAGGAGCTCGCATGATAGGTACCGAGGTCAACATTAAACGCAATTTATTGAAGGACTCTAAACAGGCTTTATCAAAATTAAAATCTACATCTTTAGCAAGCAGATTACACATTGGTTTTGCTATTTTGCTAAAGTCTTTAATAAAACGCCTGTAAAATCCTGCATGTCCAAGGAAGGATCGGATTTGTCTAACAGTAGTGGGAGGAGGTAATTTTGCAATTAAGTCAACCTTAGCCTTGTCAACCTCTATCCCCCTACTAGAAACTATATGCCCAAGCACGATGCCCTCTCGAACCATAAAATGGCTCTTCTCCCAGCTCAGTACAAGATTAGTCTCACAACATCTCTTTAGAACTTTTGAAAGATTAGAAAGGCATTCATCAAAGGAAGGACCGAAGACTGAAAAGTCATCCATAAACACTTCCAAATATTCTCCTATCACGTCAGAAAAAATAGAAGTCATACATCTTTGGAAAGTGCTCGGGACATTGCATAGGCCAAAAGACATACGCCTAAATGCAAATGTCCCAAATGGACAGGTAAATGTAGTTTTCTCCTGATCCTAAGGGTAAACCGCTATTTGGTTATACCCAGAATAGCCATCTAAGAAGCAATAAAAACTCTGCCCAGATGACCTCTCTAGAATTTGGTCAATGTAAGGCAGTGGGAAGTGGTCTTTCCTAGTCTTGGAATTCAACTTTCTATAGTCTATACAAACTCTCCAACCAGTGGTAGCTCTTGTAGGGACTAGAATACCCTCCTCGTTTGCTATCACTGTAATCCCATACTTCTTAGGAACCAATTGAGTAGGGGAAACCCACTCACTATCAGAAATTGGGTAAATGATACCCGTATCCAACAATTTTAAAACTTCCTTTTTCACTACCTCTTTCATATTTGGGTTTAACTTACGTTGGGCATCTCTTGAAGGATTCGCACCTTCCTCAAGATGGATACGGTGCTGGCAGATTGACGGGTCTATACCCTTTAAATCAGCAACCGACCATCCTATGGCTAATCTGTGCTCTTTCAAAACTGATAAAAGCTTACTTTCCTGTTCTAAAGTTAGAGTAGATGATATTATAACAGGCAAAGTGTCACTACTACCCAAAAAGGCATACTTGAGATTAGCCGGCAAAGGCCTCAACTCAAGTTGCGGTGGAGACTCAAGCGATATGGGGGATGGGACACTAGCAATGGACGGAAGTGGCTCGACCCTAGGTCTCCAAGGCAATTTTTCTACAGAGGAGGTAAAATCTAAGACAAGATTCACCTCCATGAATGAATGCTCCAGGTCATGGTCCTCGAACCCAAAATAATTAAGGCAAGTTTCTAACGGGTCCTTGGACAGAAGATAAGGTGTAGCTTCCTCTACCACCCTATCTATTATATCGACAAAAGAACAATCCTCAAAGTTATGAGGTTGATTAGCTGCACTATAAACTTGCAGCCTAGTTTTCATGTTTCCAAACGACACCTTCATTATGCCAATCCTACAGTGAAGGACTGCATTAGCAGTTGCTAAAAAAGGTGTTCCTATTATTACCGGGATTTGAGGCCTATTAATATCAACGGGCTCCATATCCAAGACGATAAAATCTGCAGGAAAGACAAAAGAATCTATCTTTACTAAAACATCCTGTAGTATCCCTCTAGGGACCTTAGTGGACCTATCTGCGAATTGGAGGATAGTAGGTGTGGTTTGGAGTATTCCAAGCTCCATTTTGGCGTAAACCGAATATGGAAAAATATTCACACTCGCGCCAAAATCAACTAACGCTCTATCAATGAAATGACTTCCTAAGAAGCAAGGTATAGTTGGCGTTCCAGGATCTTTTCTCTTTATTGGAGCTTGGAATTGACACACAGCACTAGCTATGTCAACAGGAGTTATGGTCTTAGACAAATGAACACGCTCCTTGCATTGCTGTGTGCACATTTCCTTCAAAAATTTAGCATAGGAAGGAATTTGTTTAATGGCATCTAATAGAGGTAGATTTATATGAACACTTTTAAACACCTCTAACATATCTGACATGCTAGCCCCTTTCTTAGCTCTCCTCTCAGGTGCTATAAGCGCAGATGGAAAAGGGGCCTTTGGCACGTAAGATGCCAATGGATCGTCTAAAGCTGCGGGAAAGTTATCCCTCGAAACTTCAGACTCTTTCTATATTGCAGGTTCTTTCTCTTTTTCTCTCTCTTTCTCATTTTTCTCTCTCTTTTTCCCCAACTTTGTTATCTACAACCTTCCCACTTCTCAACACTGTAACAGCCTTAACATCCTCATTACATTGTGGGTTCTGAGAAATAGAACTCTCAGCTACAAAAGCTCCCTTAGGATTAGCAACAGCCTTACTCGGAAATTTTCCCTCCTTTCTGCGACTAAAAGAAGCCGCTAGTTGACCCATTTGGGTCTCTAATTTGGAAATTGATTGGGAATGGGAATGAGTGAGTTGTGCTAAAGCCTCTAGACTTTTCAGGGTAGCTAAGACTTGTTCCTCAAAACCAGGCGTTCTTAGAGGTTGTGGTTGTTGTTGAGTTACAGCTTGACTCTGATAATGGGGTGGAGGTGCTTGAGGAGCACTATAGCTTGGGTACTGGGGTTGCATCTGTGGTGGTCTAAAGGGTTGAACAACAGCAGGGTTACTGTTATATGTGGGTCTCGCAGGCTGACTAGGATTGGACCCTCTCGGTTGACTAGACCACTGGAAATTTGGGTGGGTCTTCCACCCAGGATTGTAAGAATTAGAATATGGGTCATTCCTAGGTGGTGCATATCCTTGAGCAGCATTAATATGCTCTTGGACAAACTCTGGGTACTGTCCCGCCATGGGACAATACGGGGTCTCGTGAGAAGGGTCAGTGCAAATATTGCACACCAAGTTGACAGGTTTCACATGGGCTTTAGAAGATTGCCCTTGTGCCGCTATTAATTGGTAAAGTTTCTGAGACAGAGCCTCAAACTTGCTTGTTTGCCAAAGCTTGGGGATCCACATCATAAATACCGCCCTTTTTGGGAGGCGTTTTCTTCACTATAGCATCATCACGGTTACCTAAAGACATTGAGGCCATGTGGAAAGAATCCTCACTCAATGCTTTAAATAATGCCCACATTTCATCCTCACCTTTACTCAATATAGCTCCCCCACATGCAGATTTCACAGTCTGCGTGTCACCCTCAATTAGACCTCTAACGAAAGACTCTATGATTTGCCACTTAGGTACATCATGATGGGGGCATAACCTTAGCAGCTCTTTCATTCTTTCCCAGGCTTCATGAAAATATTCTTGTTCATGTTGGACGAAGTTTGTTGTACCTCATCGCATTTGGTGAGTTTTACCAACAAAATAAAATCTAGACATGAATAATTTCTAAAGCTGTTCCCAAGTAGTGATAGGGACAGGTGTTTGGAGAGTACAAAGCCAGTGTTTGGCCCTATCCTTTAGGGAAAATGGGAATAGAAATAGTTTCAGGGATTCTGGATGGAAACCCTGAATTCTAATAGTAGAACAGATCCCTAAGAATTCCTGCAAATGGTCGTATGGGCTTTCTCTATCTAACCCATAGAAAGTAGGAAGCATCTGAATGGTAGCATGCTTAATCTCGTAGATGAGATTCTCAATGTGTGAAATTTGGATACAGGAGGGAGGATTAAAACTATTGGGCATGAAGTGATCCCTAAGAGTTTTAAGACCTGGTGGGGCTTGAATATTCTCTGCAGGTAACATAACATTTCGCGCAGATGATTCAGCCGTTTCTAAATTATGCAAATGTACGGACTCATTGGATTGTCTTTGAGAGGCTCTAGCAGCTCTCAGAGTTCTTTTTAACTCAGAGTCTATAAGTATTACGTTTAAAGACAACGACCTTCTACCCCGCATAAAATAAGGTCTCCACAGATAATCAAGGAATTTATACAGCAAATGGCGAACAATTTAGCTTTAGCTTTTAATTGTGATTTGAAGCGCGCGGGAGTGAAGCTCCCAATTCCTGATTTCAGCAACCTGTAATTAGAGATAGAAGAATGAATAAATAATATATATCTTAATATATATAAACAATATAAAAGAATGTAATTTAAGTAATATTAACAGTATTAATATTTACTACTATAATTAAGTCCAATGGTTTCTTTTCAAATAAACCGTAATATCCCCGGCAACGGTGCCAAAATTTGATCGTCTGAGAACAAGGGAGATTATTCCTTGTTAATGATCAAGATTAATATATTTATAAAACCGTGTGTTTGTTAATCTCAATTCAATTGCGACTGGTGAGCACGGGTGTCGAACCACTGGGAATATGTAGGTTTATAATAAAAGACTATTATAATTAATTAAAGTGAAAGAATAGTGTCAATTTAATTGGGTGGTTAAAAGAGATTCAATTGGGTTGAAGCTGATTTACTGAATTTTAATAAAGCTGATTAAAATGTGATTTAATTAATGGACTGAGCGGAACTTGGGTGAGAAGCCCATTGAATATCAATCATGCAACTTATATTATAAAATCCACGATATAGTAATTATGTATGGTGGTTCATCCAACTACAAGAAGGAATTCCCAAAAAGATGATGAATACAGGACCTGCAGGTTTATCCTTGAAAAGAATGGAATATCGCTATCCACCTTAATTGGGGATAAAGCAAGCTGGTTTGTATTCATCCCAATAAGTACCATTGCATAATTATATAATTACAATCATAGATGTACAATTATATGATATTATATTTAGCGATAGTGTCGGTAAAACCTTCACAACTATGCAATCACACAATACAAATAAAGGGATGTTTATAAAATAGGATTGCATAAAAAATCCAACTTCATCCTCACCCAAGCTTGGAGTATTAGCTACACATCAATGGAGGAGAATATCCTTTATCCATGACAAGCTCTAAGGGGTCACGGGATGGAAAAAGTAAAATAAAAGCCAAAAGTAAATAACTGAAGAAATAAAGAAAAGGGCTGAAATAAATAAAGAAAATGACGTAAGTAAATAAAGAAAATGGCTGAAATAAATAAAGAAAATGGCGTAAGTAAATAAAGAAAAGGGCTTAAGTAAATAAAGAAAATGACAGTAAAAGTAAAGAACAATTCTCAAGTGAGAATTGAGCCATGCATAAAAAGGGAAAATAGCAGAAATTAAAGTGCAGAAATTAAAGACTGTATAAATAAAGAACAATTCTCAAGTGAGAATTGAGCCATGCATTAAAAAGGAAAAATTGCAGAAAAGTAGAAAGTGCTGAAAAAGTAAATGACCGAATAAAAAGCAGAATTGAACTGTAATATGAAGTCTAATAAAATTGACAGAGTAATGATTCAGAGCGAAAGTCTTGAACCCTCTTTAAGTCGCCCTTACACGTGTATATATAGAATGAAAATGCAAAAGACGATTATGCCCTTGAAATATCTAAAAATATCTAAACAGCCCACAGCCGCCTAAGGTCTATCGATAGCGAAGTGTGGCTATCGATAGTACTTCTATCGATAGCGAGACTTGGCTATCGATAGTCATGTTGGCACTTTGTTTTGAATGTGCA
>JAESVK010072221.1:0-10088 GCA_017140935.1 Hamamelis virginiana
CCTTCCTTCGACCTGGTGGGACGCCTGGGTGAAGGATATCCTTTCGACGGAGGGCCACAGAAAAATGCTCCAGAAGGCAGGGATCTTTGGTGCGGTGAAGCTTAGCGCCGTATTGTCGATCCCCAGGGACAAGAATGGGCTCAGCCTCCTCTTGTCGAGGTGGTGCGCGGGGACGCACACCTTCGTCGCAGCGTGGGGGGAGTTTGTCCCGACCCTGGAAGACGTAAACGTCCTGATGCGCTTGGACATTTTTGGGCGCGAGGACGTCGGGAAGATCGAATTCACTCCCTCGGAGCGACATATGGAGGGAGCGCTGATTGAGGCGTTAGGAGCCGCTTCTAAGTTCAGGTCGACATTCTCCCAGGGCAGGAAGACTGACCCTCGCAAGAATTCGTGGCAGGCCTGGACCCGGTACTTCTTCCTAGATTATGACACTAAGAATCTCGAGGCTTGGGCCGACTCGCCGAGGAAGGGAGGGGATCTATACTTTGAGGCCTTTATCGCAATGTGGCTGGGCCGCTACGTGTTGGAGGGCGCCCCTGATGGAGGGCTCAACGCCCGGGTTTTCCCATTAGCGATCAAGATCGCGAGGGGGTGTAGGTTCGCGCTTGCCCCCCTATTCCTTGGAAACCTATATTGCCGACTCGATTACATTCGAATTGACACGGAGCGGTCGATGGGTCGGTACGCGGTCAACACTTTTGTCAGCGCGGCCTTCCTTCAGATGTTCCTCTACGAACGGTTTCCGGGATACGCTCCTCGGCCATCCTCTGCTTCGTCCTACATAGAGTTTAAGGAGAAAGACGGGGTTGGTCGAGCGTTGAGGTGGTCGAAGTCCAGCCCTCGAGGGCACATTCGCGACTTTATCGACTTGGCAATCAGTTTTACACCTCGCCCCTACGTATCAGAGCTAAAGGGGTATAGGGGGTCGGCCTTCTCTGCGAAAGGGCCTGTTACCGTCGATCTGAGCGGTGAGGTTGACGGGCTTTATTACAACATCCTCATGGCCGCATGCTACACCCACCTCCCCGCCGTTCTAGAAGAGGAGAAGAAAGTGGTGCTCTACAGCCCTTACAGAGTATCACGGCAATTTGGCTTCGATCAGTGCGTCCCTCCCGCATATGTGACCACGCTTGATTTCAAAGGATTATGCTCGAAGTTCACTCGGGCCGAGGGCGCGAACAACTTTCTGGACCTCACGGTCGTGATTTTTCCGGGCCCCGACCGCCAGGGTGTGTACACTCCGGAGCATATGAAGTTCTGGAACAGGAATATTCAAGAGTTGAAGAAATTCGTTCAATCCCCACCGGTGATCCCTCTGGTTAGGATCGTGACAAAAGGGGACGTCTCCCTTAGGCTGGTCCCGAAGGTGAGTGCGAAGGCAGTAGCCCAGCCAGCCGAGGCCGAGCCTCTGCGACCTCCTTCCCCTAGAAAAACGAGGGCGAAAGCTCAGAAAGAAAGGGAGGACAGCACCGCCCAACCTCTGCTTCCCTCAAAGCGACCTCCTCTTGTAGACGGCGAACCCAGCGGTTCAAAGAAGGTCCGTAAAGAGGTAAGTCGGAAGTCGTTTATTTCCTGTTTTTCATTCGTCATGCATAGGTTGATTTTGAATAAGTCCTATAGTGATTGATCAGGTCTCCCCCCGGGTCGTCCAGGCGACGGATCTGCCTCAGGCTGAGAGGTCGGTGCCCGCGCCATCAACCAGCGTCGCACGGAGGCTCGTCCTGAGGGATGAAGACGAAGAAGACGAAGGAGAGCCTGAGGTCGCACTTTCCCATCATAAGCCTGGGGCAGGTAAGGGCAAGGTTATCGCCCCTGTGCCCTCGACAGAAACCGGTCAGGTCGAAGTCCCTGGTTATAGGGCAATTGAGGGGTCGAGCTCTAGTTCGGAGGGGTCAAGCTCGGAGGGGTGCTCTGAAAAAGGGTCGACAGAATCGGGCTCGGAAGGATCTAGTTCCGAGGGGGGCAAGAAGGAGAAGGGCAAAGAACATGTGACCTTGCCTCCCTCACAGACCCCGATCGAACATGCCCCCGTGGATGTAAGCGATCCAGCCCTTGCAGATCTAGTGGAGAGGGTGACGACCGCTAAGGCAACCACCTCTGCCGGCTCGACCGAAACGAAGAAGGCGTCGCCAGACGCTAAGGTCTTGATTTCGATCGACGACACTCCCCCTGCAGGCACCCAGAGTGCGAAGAGTGCGTCGAGGAAGTCAAAGAACGACCCTCCCCTCCCCTCCGTCGTCAAGATTCCCCAGGTACTGCCGTGTTTAGATATTTTGTGTCTTTATTGGGTGGGGATACGGCGCCTCATGTTGTTTCCTTCTCTCATGTAGTGCGAACTCCGAGCTCGTCTCGACCCTCTTTCCACATCGACCCTCTGCAGCTGACCCCTGACCCGAAGGACCGCATCACTCTTGCAGCAGACGAGGTTGAAATTGATGATGAATACGGCATTTCTCCCATAGAAGCCTCGATCCTTCGTCGGGCGATTGCCAGGCATGGGGATTTTAGAAAAGGCTGCAAGCTCGAGAACCCTCTTCTCCGGAGCACATATCTATCAGTGTTGGTCAACATCATCCGTCTCCTTACAACCAACACACCTTCGAGTTTGACCGATCGTGACTTGGCATTCTTGAACTCCGGCCTTGACGACGTGGAGCTTGCTGGGTATGACATCAAATGGCTGCGATCGTGCTATGATAGCGTTCGCCCAGTCATCGAGTACGCCCATGCTTGTGCCGAGATTATCCTCTGCAAGGATCGCTTGAAGGAGCTCGCAGAGGAAGAGGAACAGATCAAGGCGAAGATATCCGAGTTAGAGGAGGTGGCGAGGGCGTGGGGCAAGAGGGCGAAACAGCAAAGGATCGATGTAGATGCCATTATAGGACCTAGGCTAATATGAATGTACATATTTTTTTTTTGTAACTGGTCCAAGATGTAACCGTGAAACGTGAATGGAATAAAACTTCTCTTTTTATCTCGCCTTGCCCCTTGCAAATACATGTATAATTCTTGTCAAATTTCGATGGATGCCACAACAAAACGACATCTCACCGTAGTTTAGAAGCGAACAAAAGGATTTATTTACAAAACCAAGCGCGACCTAGGCATAGTAGGATTTAATCCAAACCACATTGATCGGGGGTAGGAGGTCGTCAGAGTCAGATTTGGAGAGTCGATAGTAGCCACTTTCATTGGCTTCCCGTACCACATAAGGTCCCTCCCATTTGGGGGCGAACTTATGTGGTGCGGGTAATCCTCTCCTTACATGATCCGTCGCCTTCAAAACAAGGTCCCCTGTCACGAAAGTCCTTGGTCGCACAAGCTTGTCATAGGCGCGCGCAACCCTCCTCTGATAAACCTGAAGGTGAGTATTTGCCTTGTTCCTTCGTTCTTTGAGGCTCTCGAGGTCGGTCAACCTATCTTCGGGGTCGACCTTGCTGCGAAGAGCAAACCTTGCAGAGGGCACAGCGATCTCGGCCGGTAAGACAGCTTCGGCGCCATATACCAGGGAGAATGGGGTCGCGCCAGTTGCCCCTCTCTTCGACGTCCTGTACGCCCAAAGAGCCAAAGACAGCTGGTCGTGCCACGATCTCGGTAGCTCATGCACCATCCGACTTAGAATTCTTAGCAACGTCTTGTTGGTAGCTTCGGCCTGGCTGTTTCCTTTAGGATAGTAGGTCGTTGATTTAACATGGTCGACCTTGTACTTCGCAAGCATCTCTCGGACTTGCTTGTTCACAAACGGTGTTCCATTGTCTGATAGGATCCTTTTAGGAATCCCAAATCTGCAGATAATGTTTTCTTTGATGAAATTTGCGACCGCACCACCAGTTGCCCTCCTAAGTGGGACGACTTCGACCCACTTCGTGTAACATTCGGTCGCGGCTAGGATCCATATGTTCCCACGCCCTGAGGGCGAGATAGGTCCGATAAGGTCCATTGCCTAAGTGTGGAAAGGCCAGGGCGTGTTGAGGCTATGGAGGTCGACCGCAGGAGCTCTAATCCGATTAGCGTGAGTTTGGCACGGTCGGCACCTTCTCGCGAAGTCTTGGGCGTCTCTCTCCATCGTGGGCCAATAGTACCCCAAGTGTAGCAGGTGTCGAAATAGTTTCGCGCCCCCTTGATGTTCGCGACATTCGCCCTCGTGGGCTTCTCTAAAGATTATAGGTACTTCACCTTCTGATATGCACCTCAGGGGCGCGCCATGCCACCCCCTCCGATATAGTACACCTTCCCTTAGGAAGTACCTCGGGGCTTTCTTCTTGATCAAGATCGCGTCTTTCACTTCCGATGGCAGTGTCCCTTTTTTCAAGAAATCGATGTAGGGTCGTTGCCATTCCACGAATTCAACCGTCCCTCTTTCGACGGGATCAGGACTACCATGACATGACATTCTGGGCATCGACCCTGGACTTCACTTGCATCATTCGCCATCGTCGGCCAATAGTATCCTTGCCGTTGGATCCTCTTATATAACGGTACTTCATTTTTACCGCAATACTGTTCATGAGCGACCTCGAGTAATTTCTTAGCTGCGATCTGCCCAATGCATCTTGAAAGGACGCCATCGGATCCCCTGAAGTATAGCTCGCCGCCCCTGTCATAGTATTTTTCGAGACCTTGCGATCTGGCGGCGTCGAGTTTTGCTTGCGCAAGCTCTTCCAAGACTTGTCTTCGCCAGTCATCTCTCTCTGGATCGTCTTCCGAGACAAGGTCCAATATTGGGCAGGGGAGGGGGCGCTGCCTTATTTCGATATTCAGTTCTTCCTTGTCGCCCATAGTAACCTTCGAGGCCAAGGTCGCGAGGGCGTCAGCATGTTTGTTGTTCGACCTCGGGTGATGTTCTACCCTTACTTCCTCAAATCTTCCCAGAAGTTTTTGAACTAGGGTTCTGTATGGCGCCAACGAAATTTCCTTAACAGCGTATTCTCCAGATGTTTGCTTCACAACTAGGCTAGAGTCTCCTAGGATACAAAGTCGAGTTACTTCCATTTCGCGCGCAAGTAAGAGTCCTAAGATTAGGGCTTCGTATTCGGCCTCATTGTTGGTCACTCCAAAGGCGAGCTTGTAGGAATAGGAAAGGGTCGAGCCATGAGGGGTCGTGAACACAATCCCAGCTCCACCTTCATTTCTTCCTGCTGAGCCGTCGAAGCTCATCTTTCATTCCTGTCCGGAGGTCGATCTTACTTCTTCCATACTTCCTGGGATTTCGTCCACAATGGGCTCGTGGTCGTGGCTTGGGAAGTAGGCTAGAAGGTCTGCCAATGCTTGGCTCTTGATTGCCTTCGGGGATACGCATGAAATCTCGAATTCGCTCATCATGAGGAGCCATCTTACCATTCTTCCTGATAGAGCGGGTCGAGTGAGGAGGAATCTGATGGGGTCACATCTAGTGATGATCTGCAGCGGATGGGCCAGGAGATAATGTCTGAACTTCTGACATGCGAACGCAAGGGCGAGACAATGCTTTTCGACCCTGGGGTATCGCATCTCTGCTCCTCGTAGGATGCGACTTACATAGTAAACCGGTCGCTCTTGCCCCTCCATCTCCTGGGCCAAGAGCGCACCTATCGATCTTTTCGTGGACGTCAAGTACATGATAAGCGGGATCCCGGGTCGCGGAGAGATCATGGTCGAGGTCGAGCTCAGGGCCTCCTTGATCTTGTCGAAGGCTTTCTGATGTTCGGTCGTCCAGACAAATAATGCCTTCTTTTTCAACAGTGAAGAGAAGGGTGCGATAGTCTCTGCAAGGGCTGGGACGAACCGTCTTACATATGAGACTTTCCCTAGGAAGCTTTTTAATTGCTTCTGCGAGGTGGGGGGACGCATTTCCTTTATCGCTCTTGCCTTTGATGGGTCGACATCAATCCCGTGCCTGTGTACCAGAAATCCCAAGAACTTGCCCGCTGATACCCCGAAGGCGCACTTTAACGGATTCATCTTTAGGTTGTATTTTCTGCATCTTTCAAACACCCTCCTTAGGTCGGCTATATGATCATTTTCAAGCTTTGATTTCACAACTATATCGTCAACATAGTCTTCCAAAATGTCATGCATCATGTCGTAGAAGATCGCAGTCATTGCCCTCTGGTAGGTCGCACCTGCGTTCTTAAGACCGAACGGCATGACGACATAGTAGAAGTTCCCCATAGGCGTCCTAAAGGCGGTCAAGGTCGCGTCGTTTTCATCCATACGAATTTGGTTGTATCCGCTGAACCCATCCATGAACGAGAACATCTCGTGTCCTTCAGTTGCGTCTATGAGGGTGTCTACATTTGGCAAGGGGAAATCATCTTTGGGGCAAGCCTTGTTGAGGTCGCGAAAGTCGACACAGCAACGGATTTGCCCATTCTTCTTTTTGACCAGGACTACATTCGCCAACTAGGTGGGATGTTGGATAGGCTTGATGAAACCTGCTTCGAGCAATTTTTCGATCTCGGATTTGATTTGAGTCTCGAGCTCCGGGCGAAAGACTCTTGGCGGTTGCTTGACGGGTCGTGCCGACCTTGATACTTCCAGCTTGTGGGAAACGACCTTGGGGTCCAGGTCGGGCATCGCAGAGTATTCCCACGCAAAAACATCCTGAAAATCCCTCAAAAGAGACAAAAAATCACTTTTCTTGTCTGGGGAGAGATTACTGCTTAGGAAGACCGGCTTAGGGTTGCCTTTCCCATCTGATAGGTCGACTTTTTCCAACTCCTCTTCTTGGGGTTTGGGTGCGTCTTGAAAACATTCGGGCACATCAGGTAAATGATTGCAGTTGGGCGATGGGTCGACTTCCTCCGGGTCGGCACACCTGGGGCGCAGCCCAGCTTCGGGTGAGGCTGCCCCAGCGCACCGTCATAAGCGGTAGATGATGCGGCCACAAGGCAGCTGTACCCGTTTGACAGAACTCCCTTTCTCGGCCCAGACTCTTTCTTTCTCTGTTCACCCTTCTTGATTCTCCTCGCCCCACTTTGGTAATCGGAGGGCCCTAGGCGGGGGAATGATCGATTCTCCCTCGGGGGACAATTCGTCATATCTTTCCGCGTCGGCTAGGTGTGCTTCTTCAGGCTCGAATGGGGAGCTCGAGGCAGGGATTCTAACGACCCCACCTTTCCATCGACATTTTACACACTGGTGAAAGGTTGAAGGCACCACCCTATACTTGTGCAGCCAAGGTCGTCCCAGGAGGATGTGATAGTTTGTGTTAACATCGATAACTTGAAAGCGCGAGCTTCCTTTCATCGGGCCGACTTGCAGATCGAGATCTACATACCCTAGAGTTTTGTGATGGGCCGCTGCGAACCCGAGTACATTCATGGGTACTCTCACAATCTTGTCGGCGGATATCCCCGCCTTCTCTAGTGTATGGATCGACGTAATGTTTATGGACGACCCTGTGTCGACGAACGCGCGTTTTAATTCGACCCCATTAACAAAGGCCGTCAAGAACAGAGGCCTGTTGTGATTGAGGTAGGGCATCTCAATATCCTCATCGGAGAAGGTGATCGAGGTTTCGTTGAGCTTAATCTTTCGCCTGATCGATCCCCCTTCGGCGAAAGCCGCCTCGTGTTGCTCGTGCGCGACCTTGGCGAGGGCTCTGGAGGCCTCGAATCTAGCTACCTCGCCGAAGCCCAGCTGATCATAGAAACGTTTAAATTTAGGGGTCTGCTGCAAGGATGCAGCGATCCCATCATATTCTCCCAGCGGATCAACCACGTCTTCCTCACTTGCTTCTCCTGTGTGAGAGGCCATGTGGGTTTGACCTCCCGCACTAGTATGGGCTGGGAAGGGGACATGGTTCACGTCTACTGCTGGGGCCACCACCTCAAGCTCTCCTGCCTTCATTTTCCTTTCGAAGATCCTCCTTAAGGCCCAACAGTCCATCGTCGGGTGCCGCGTATGTTGATGGAATGCGCAAAAAATTAGGGTGGGCTCGGTCGTGAGCTGTGGGTTCGATATCGACCGAGGGCAATGAGATCGCCCCATCTTTTACCCATTGCTCCAAGAGATGGAGGACTTCCTTAGCTCCACAAGGAAAAGGGGGTAGGTCGGCGGGCTCTTTCCTCTGCCTTCTTCCCCCTTTAGCCCTTTTCTGCGGCTCTGCGGCCGCGACCTCGGCTGTGGCCGGCCTCTTTTCTCTCTTCCATTCAAACTTTTGAGCGGGAAGGGGCACGCTCTTGCTGGTTCTTCGCGCCGCCTCGTATAATTTAGAAAAGGAAGGGAGAGGGAGGTTCTCGAGATACACTCTATAAGCCATGTTCATCCCTGCCACATAGAGGCTCACCAATCCTTCTTCTGCGGTGGAGTCGTAACATTCCATCGCCCTTTCCCGGAATCTCTTGACATATTCGACCAAGTCTTCGCCTTGGTTCTGGCGCTCTTGGCTGAGTGTGATCGCGGTTACGCGTTCGTCGACCCAGAAGAACTTTTTGTAGAAGGTGCTGACCATAGTGTCCCAGGTCGGCATCGATTCTGGAGCAAGATTCGAATACCAAGTGTAGGCACCCTCTATCAGAGATTTTGAAAATTCCCTAAGCCTTAAGCCCTCGTTCGAGCGGTAAGCTCCTAGGGCGTCTAGGAAACGCACCACATGTTCCCTGGCGTTCCCCTTCTTCCCATTAAACATAGGGAATTTCAAATGCGGCACGTACCCTACAGGGTAAGGTGCGCTAGCAAGCTCGAGGGGGTAGGGAGGGCGTAGGTCGCAATCAGGTATCGGCGGTAAGGGCCGAGAGAACCTGGCACGCTCTTGTTGCAAGAGTCTTTCGAGATCCTCCCTTGTAATAAAAGAGCTAGTTGGCGGTGGGGTCGCTTCTGCAGCAGGTGGAAGCGCTGCGGCCGAGCCAGCCCCTTCTCTTGGCCGTGAGGCTCCTCTTTCCCCTCTGGTGGCATCCGCGCCCCCGTGGAGCTGAGGAGCGTTAGATTCGGGGGGCGCGGTGTGCGATCGTAGAATCTGTAGCATTTTTTCCTGAGTTTCTTGCATCATGGAGGTGATGGTGGGAGTAAGTGTTGCCATGATCTCGTTAATGATAGACTGATGGGCGCTACCATGTGCTGAGTCGGCAATTTCTTCGCCATTAGCACCAGTGCCTCCGCCTGCACCAACTCGGTTGCTACTTCGCGTTCGGGCCGCCATCGCACGTACAACCTCCCCAGTGGAGTCGCCAAAATGTTTACAAAGAAAACTGAGGAGGTCCTTACAATCGCGAGGATTGCCGTGAAATGGCGGTCTTAAGTACTTATAGCTCTATATTATCGATAATAGGGATGGATATGAAGGGGAACAGAGTAAGTCGAGCTGGTCAACCTCCGGACACGATTTGGGAGTTATTCTTCACGATCTTGTCCTTAAGATCGCGAGGAACAACACTTGCAATAAATTCTCTCCCTCCCCCCTTATCCTTGGTTGTTCAGTCCCCTTAAATGAGATTATCGTCCTTTCTTTTATAGGAGAAGGAAGGTGAGTACAATAGGGGTCAAATCACTGACAGGGAGGCCGGGGCGCAACCAAACAGGCACCCTGACTCCCTGTCATTTCCTAATCATGAGAATGGATATGTGATTTGACCGATTTTGTACGGTTGGTGCCGCCGCCCTAGGTCTTAGCACATCGGTGCCCGACCTAGGCCCTGCAATGGCGGTCATAGCCCGCATTGTAGGTGCGCACACTGCCCGAGACGGAAAGTCAATAAATGAGGAGAGAGAATGCACTGCACTGCCCAGGTGTCACTTCTTAGGCTACCAGGTCGACCCGGTCAAGACGAAGGGGCGACCCTGCCTCCCTGCGAGGGCGTCCCTTCGCATTAACGCTCTTCTGTCCCAACCACCAGTCCTATTCCCCATACTTCGGCCTCGGATTGGTAACTAGTCATGGTCTTTACACAGGAAAGGGCAGGGGACGAATGCCTTAAGCATTTCGACGCCCTGGTCATGAGCAGAAGGGTCGACATAGATTGCCACTTTCGCCCTACCCCATACGGAGGGTGGACTCGAGAAAGAGGCTTCCGTCGCGATGCTCTAATTGGCGTCCCCCTCGACCCCATCCAGAAAGAGGGGCGAAGCGAGTGCGACCGTCTTGGGGGAGCGAGTCCTAGAACCGC
>JAESVK010072222.1:0-12364 GCA_017140935.1 Hamamelis virginiana
TAATAAGAGACAGTTGCAGCTCTTTAAGCCAATAAGGAAAGGCATATAATGAAGTGCTTTGTACTAGATTAATATACCAAAGTAACTGCCTATAACCGCCAGTTTAGTGGTGAGTTTTCTATTTAAAAATAAAATAGCAGTTATCATATCATGGTTTTGAAATAAGAACATTCAATCATTCAAATAGAAGATCAGCAGTGCTGTTGGGCAGGTGTCAATCAGTAATTGGTGTGAAGACGGTTAAGCAGTTTTTCTTTCAAGCCAATCATATTGAAGCAAAGTTTTCTCACGAAGCAAGATATGAAGATTTCAATTGGATCACAGAGACTTATGGCACTTGTCAACACCTTATTGGACACGGATGGAAAGTAGTTACCTCTCAAGTCTATAAATAGAGGAAGGACTCTCCATGCAAATGGTCCACGACCTCACAAGACACACGTCTTTATGCATATATCTTCTTTATCTCTCCTCACCTCAATGTATCTCTTAACTTAGAAATTCTTTTCTCATCCCATACTCTCTTTCCTTTCGTCTAAGATCTCTCTCCCTTATCTCTCTATCCTTTTCGTCTAAGATCTCTCTCCCTCTCTCTTTTATCCTCATCTGTCTGATTGCTTCGAATGACTTTAACAGAAGTGTATAATTGTTGTACCAGAAATGGAGGTAATAATATGATTATGTGGTTTCTTCGAAACATTTTATTTATTGCTTTACTTGTTACATTTCGAGTCATTTATAATTATTTTGCCTTATTTGATTAATTAAAAGTCCTCTTCATTGAGGCAAAGCCGAATTCTCACAATTGCCTGATTATAATATTTTGGTTCGATTAACTTCGAACCAATCTTTTACCTTGAAACGGTGTAAGGTCAACCTTTCTGGCACGCCCCCCACTTCAAACCATACGTGTGCAGTTGCCACCTTGAAGATTTCCTGAGCGAACATCTTTTTTGGCACGCCCGGTGGGACAATTAAGGCAAAATATAATCTTCTTACTATGATGACAAGGAGATCTAAACAAACGGAATCTTCAAATCAAGGTGAGAACAGGCCAGAAGATGGCCTTGAAGCCATTCTTGAAGATCAAAATTCATTGCGAAATGAAGAAAACTCGAGGGTTGAAGCTAGTATAGAAAGAGTTAATCTACATAATACTGATCCAGAAACTCTGTCGCAGTTAGCAGTACAAGTTTCTGAGATATTTCGGCCAATATTGGCTGAAATTACTCAACAATTACAGCAAACCATTATAAGTACTATGAATAAACAATGTATTTCTATAAATGAAGAGATTTATAATGGTTCACAAAAGAAACAACCTGTTGTCTCGAACTTACCAGGAAATTCATTATTGGGTGTTCCTCCTCAAGTGAATTTAGAACCCGGGGGGTCGGTAGGTACAAGGCCAATTTATGGCCAAAATGAGTATACAAGGCCAATTTATGGCCAAAATGAGAATATAAGGCCAACAAATGGCTTTAGTGATATAAGTAAATCAAAGGCAGTGATGAATGCTCAACAAAATGAGTTTATATTTCCTACGTTTGTAGATAAACCAAGTAGTAGTTCATCTGAAATGAACAAAATGAATAGTAAATTTCATTATGATGAATTCACTAATCAGCCCATAAAGTTTAGTTATAATGATGTTCATAAAAATTTTTCACATCATGTAGATTCAAATCAATTCACAAATCCTTTGTATGATAGTACCAATGAGCCCGGGGGGTTGATAGGGAAAAAATCTAGTGATTGTGAAGGAAACAAAATGAATCAAAGTCAAAATGAAAACTTTAGGGTGCTTCAAAATCAAAATGTTAATACAAATATGCCTGGAAATCATCCCATTATGGCAACTAGAAATCAACTTCTTGAATTAATTCAAGAAACGTATGGACCTCTGAATAGAAATATTCAGATCCCATTATATCGAAAGCCATATCCTGATTGGATTGATAGAACATATGAATTCCCAAGAGGGTATAAAGTCCCGGAATTAGCTCTATTCTCTGGTGAAGGAGAACAATCAACTATAGAGCATATTGGGAGGTTCACTGGGCAATGCGGTGAAGCTGAAAATAATGATTTTTTAAAACTTCGATTATTTTCAAGTTCATTAACAGGGAATGCATTTACTTGGTATGTAAATCTCCCACCAGGTTCTATTCAAAATTGGGTACAATTAGAAGAAATGTTTCACACTCAGTTTTTTAGAACTGATCCTGAAGTTTCTATGGCTGATTTAGCTAGACTTAGACAAAAACTTGATAAAAAAGCTTCACAGTTTATTCATAGATTTAAAAAAGCAAAGAATAGATGCAGAATTAGTTTACCTGAAAATGAATTTGTGAAGTTAGCTCAGAATGGTTTAGAGTTTGAGTTAAGGAAAAAATTCGATGGAATAGAATTCAGGGATCTCATGGAATTAACTACCAAAGTGTCGAGGTATGAAACTTTGTTAAAAGAAGAATATCAAAGACAAAATTCATCTTTTAAGAGTTATTATTATGACCCAAATTATGAAGTAGATGCCGCTGAAATAATCGGCAAATCACCATTTACTTGTGATGCATTAATAAAAATAGATAGTAAAACAAGTTATCAGGCAAAGAAAAATGCTTCAAATGAAGGTTCGAGGCAATATTCTTTTGATATATCAAAAGTAGATTCTATTTTTGATCATATGTTGAATGGTCAATTCATAAATTTGCCTAAAGGACATAAAATTCCAAATTTTGAAGAGATAGGAAATAAAGAATATTGCAAATGGCATAATTCTTGGAGACATTCAACAAGTAATTGTATTGTATTTAGAAATGTAATACAAGAACAAATTCAAAAAGGGAATTTAAAGTTCCCTGACAAAGGTGATGAATCTATGGGTATTGATAATAACCCTTTCCCTTCAATTCAAGAAGTTGAAGTTGAATTCCATGATGTTCATTTCCCAATTAAAAGATATACAGATCAAAGAGGGAAAAGTAATCAAAATGTCCATAATTGGAAAACATTATTGTATGGAATTGACAAAATTACTTTTATTCGATTCATGTTACAAGAAAGTCGAATTGAAGAAGATATTGAGTCTATTCATTCAGAAGAAAATGAAAGTGAATTTACTCTGGAAGATTCACAGAATGGAATGAAAGAATTATTTGTTGAGATGCACAATGCTGAATTTCCTACTTGGAAGAATAAGAAGAGATTGATCCATAATCCAGAATCTAAGAGTTTGATAATCAGATCCAAAGCAGAAACAGAAACAGAATTACCAATGTTTAAAGATCCTCTAATGTCAACTGCTTCAAAGCCAGATCAAGGGATTCTCAAACAATTATGTTCTAAATGTGGAGAAGAGTATGTTAGAGTGGCTGAAAAAGATAATTCATATACTGGAAATGTAGATCATTTTGTGAAGCCATGGGAGAAAGGTAAAGGAAAAGTAAGTTATCCTAAACCTTTATATGTTAATCATCCACATCATAAATTCTCTTATGGACCTTTTTATCCACCTAAGAATTACCAAAAGAATTTTCAGTACTTTAGGCCTGGTTATGTTAACAAACCAAATTTCAATCAACAAAATTTTGGTTTGAGAAACAATAATCAGTTTTATAAACCAAAAGTGCCAAATCCTAACCAGCCTAATTTTAAAGGATGTACTCTAGACCATGAAAAGAATGCAGGTGTTTTTACAGGAGAAAGGTCAACTTCGAATCAACAAGGAAAGTCGAAGCTGGTTATTCCACCAAAGGTGCCCATCGACAATTGGTATGTTTTAAGACATCCAAAAAACCAAGAGTTGGAATACCGACCGTTTATGTCCAAGACTCAAAAAAGAAGATTGCAACGAAGGTATGCCAAAATGCAAGAGAATATTAATATGAATATTCAAAAAAATGTAGATTCTTCAAAGCCTAATCCAAGGTTCGAAAGGAAGACTATGAAAGATGAAAATGAGAAGCATATGACATTGGTCGATGAGAACAAATTATCCTCGATCATTGAGCAATGCAGGGAGGCAATGGAAATTGATGAAGAAAATCCAAACGATGTTCAAACGGATACTTCAAAGGAAATCAATTTTCCTGAAGATCAAGAATTTGATATGATGATAGAGGAAGCAAATGTCAATATGGCCTTTACTTTACCAACATCTTTCGAAGCAAAACCAGGACAAAGCAATTGTATTGATGGAGATGTTGAAGACACTCAAGGTTTCTGTCCTGAGATCTTGGAATCTGAAGTTGAGCTTCAAGCCAATGGTAAAGTTTACAAATTTGTAAAACCAACTTCTCAGATGACTAAACACCTAAAACCCCTATATGTAAAGGCATAGATTAATGGTTGTCCACTAAACAGAATTTTAGTAGATAATGGAGCAGCCGTTAATATAATGCCTATTACTACTTTGAAAAAACTCAATTTAGAAGAAAATAAGTTGCTCCCAACAGAAGTTGTAATTTCTGGATTTGCTGGAAGTAAAAAGAAAGCAAAAGGGATATTGCCTGTCGAATTAACTGTTGGTTCGAAGGCTACAATGACTGCATTTTTTGTTGTTGAAGGAAATTCAAATTATAATGCATTATTAGATAGAGATTGGATACATGCTAATAAATGTATTCCATCTTTAATGCATCAACAACTGATTCTTTTGAATGAAAATGCAGAGTTTGAGATGGTGGAAGTTGATCGAAAACCATTCAATGTAGCTTCGAACGTAATGGAAGCCAGGCTTTATGAAGAGCCCATTGGTCCGGTTGATCTAAGTAAAATTCCTTCAGTTAACGAAGACAAAATTTGGGAAGATGCACTTTGTCACTTCGTAGGACCAGTTAGTGGTCCGGAAAAAATGGATGATGAATCAAATGCCTAATTTCTCTAAGAAATTAGAAACTGAGGCTGTTTATGCGGCCTTAGAAAGAGTGGCTGTACAAGCCATTCATTCGAAGCTTTTGGATGAAGAATTAGTTCATGCAGGATGGAATGAAGGTATTCTAGAAGATGAACATGACCAGTCAAAGGTTGTATTTGATAATGATGTTTCTCTAGTTTCTGAACAATCTTTAAATTTAAAGTTGCAAAATATTGATACTTTAGTAGAAGTTAATTTAGATAGTGTTTCTTGTTCGAAGACTGTTTTTATTAGTAATTTCTTAGATGATTCAACTAAAGAGAAGCTTATATCTGTGTTGAGAGAGTACAAAGATTGCTTTGCATGGGACTACCATGAAATGCCAGGTTTAGACAGATCTTTGGTTGAGCACAAGTTGCCAATAAAGGAAGGCTTCAAACCATTCAAGCAGGAATCTCGAAGACTTGCTCCGAAGGTCATCCCAAAGATTAAAGAAGAAATTGAAAGATTATTGAAAGCAGGTTTTATTCAAACAGCCAGGTATGTTGAATGAGTTTCTAATATAGTTCCTGTGATTAAAAAGAATGGTAAATTGAGAGTTTGTATTGATTTTAGAAATCTTAATTTGGCTACTCCAAAGGATGAATACCCAATGCCTATTGTGGATTTATTGATAGATGAGGTAGCTGGACATCAAATAATGTCATTTATGGATGGACATTCAGGATATAATCAAATATATATTGCTGAAGAAGATGTCCATAAAACTGCATTCCGATGTCCTGGCAGTATTGGTACTTTTGAATGGATCGTAATGCCTTTTAGTTTGAAGAATGCAGGAGCTACTTATCAAAGAGCTATGAATGCTATTTTTCATGATATGATAGGTGATTTTCTAGAATGTTATATTGATGATATAGCTATTAAATCAAACAATATAGAAAATCATCTAGAATATATTTAGAAAAGGTATTTAAAAGAATGAGACTTTACAAGTTGAAGATGAATCCACAAAAATGTGCCTTTGGTGTCAGTGCTGGAAATTTCCTAGGTTATCTAGTGTACAAAAAAGGCATTGAAATAGACTCAAATAAAGCAAGAGCAATTATTAATGCAAAACCTCCTTCTAATAAAAAAGAGTTGCAAAGGTTTTTAGGGCAATTAAATTTCCTTCGAAGGCTCATTTCAAATGCTGCAGGAAAAACCAGAGTGTTCTTTTCACTTTTGAAGCTGCGAAATGAAGATGAATACAATTGGAACGAAGAGCACCAGAAGGCATTTGAAGCAATCAAGACTTATCTGATTAATCCACCTATTGTGATGCCACCAAGGTTGGATAAACCTTTGAAGTTATACATTTCAGCAGCTGAAGAGTCTATTGGCTGTCTTTTGGCTCAGGATAACAATGAATTCAAAGAACAAGCCATCTATTACTTGAGTAGGGCATTGAATTGTATTGAATGTAAATATTCTTCAATTGAAAAGTTGTGTCTTACACTGTATTTTGCTGCAGTGAAACTCAGATATTATTTGCTTCAAAGGAATGTAATTGTCCTATCAAAATTCAATTTGATAAAATATATATTATCCAGACCTTTGCTTAATAACAGAATTGGAAAATGGATTCTAGCATTAACAGAATTTACTTTCGTTTATATGCCTCAAAAGGCTGTGAAAGGTCAAGCCTTAGCGGACTTTTTGGCTGATCATCCATGCCTTGATATAAAACAAGAAGAGTTTGATTCTTTTAGTATTGGTTTTGCTCCATGGAGAATGTGGTTTGATGGTTCGAAGACAAATCAATATTCTGGGATTGGAGTTGTTATTGAATCTCCTAAGGGAATTAAGACTAAGTTTAGTCTTAGACTTGAATACAATGGAACCAATAATCAAGCTGAATATGAGCTTTAGTGTTTGGTTTAGAAATACTAAAAGAATGGAAAGCCGAAATGATTGAAGTTATGGGAGATTCTCAATTAATTGTAAACCAAGTGAAAGGAGAATATAAATGCTTAAGCCCCATTTTAATTCCTTATTACTTGAGTGCTGTACATTTGTTATGAAACTTTGATGATGCAGTCATTGATTACATACCAAGATTTATGAATGAAGAGGCTAACAGTTTAGCCCAAATTGCTTCGGGTTTTAAAGAAAATCCTTGGGAAGAAGAAATTTGTTTCGAAAATAAAAAGAAAATATTACCTTCTTTATTGGATAGAGGTTTACCTCTGGAGGTAAATGAAGTTCAAATTGTTAAGAAAGATTGGAAAACTCCAATAATAAATTTTCTTTCTAACCCAAATGCTGAATCAACAAGGGCACCAAGGCTTAAAGCCATTAAGTATATTTTGTATGATGATATATTATATAAAAAAGGAGCTGATGGTTTGTTACTTAGATGCCCAAGTTTAAAAGAATCCATGAAAATAATGGGTGAAGTCCATGAAGGAATTTGTGGTGCACACCAACCTGGTATTAAAATGAGATGGTTGATTCGAAAGCATAGGTTTTATTGGCCTACAATTCTCAAAGATTGCATTGAATATGCTAAAGGTTGTCAAGCTTGCCAGAAACATGGAAATTTACATCATAGGCCGGCAATTGAATTAAATTCCATTATCAAACCATGGCCATTTAGAGGTTGGGCAATGGATTTGATAGGAAAGATTTTTCCTTCTTCATCCAAACAACATTCTTTTATTATTGTTGCAACTAATTATTTTACGAAATGGGTTGAAGCAAAACCTATGGTTTCAATAAATCAATGTGATATTATAAATTTCATAAAAGAAATAATGAGTAGGTTTGGAATTCCTCAAACCATAACTGCAGATCAAGGCAGTGTATTTGTGGGGAGTAAAGTCAAAAATTTTGTTGATCAATATGGAATTACTTTGATTCATTCAACTCCTTATTACGCCTAGGCTAATGGTCAAGCTGAATCTTCGAATAAAACTATCAAACAAACGATGCAGAAGATGATTGAAGATAACCCAAGGGAATGGCATGAATTGTTGATAGAAGTTTTGTGGGCCTATAGAACTTCGAAACGTTCTAGTACTGGAACAACTCCATATGCATTGACATATGGACATGATGCAGTACTCCCAATGGAAATAAATGTAAATTCATTAAGAGTAGCCAAACAACATCAAATGTCTTTTGAAGATTACCATCAATCCATGTATATGGAACTTGAGAACATTGATGAAGAAAGGGTAGATGCACTTAATCAAATTCAAATTCAAAAGAAAAAGGCTATAAGGGCTTATAACAAAAGGGTTAAAATCAAAACCTTCGCAGAAGGTGATTTAGTATGGAGAACTATTTTACCAATTGGGTTGAAAGATCAAAAATTTGGAAAATGGTCACCAAATTGGGAAGGACCATTTCAAATTCATCGAGTTTTAAAAAGAGGTGCATACCATTTAAGAGGAATGAATGGGTATGTACACAATAAGAAAATTAATGGAAGATTCTTAAAAGAATACTTTCCAACAATTTGGGAGAATAGAAACATGTAATATACACAAAAGAAAAATATATTCATAAAGGATTGAAGCAAATGTTTACATAAGAGCAATTATGAAATTGTTTCAGATACATCCTTTTTCTAAAAAAACTGCAAAGATTTCTTAAAGCTTTCCCAATCAGCACTGTTACTATCCAGATATTGCATGAGTCCTTTTTTCTTCCTGGCTATTTGTGGATTGTTGTCAAGATGAAACTTCAATTTTTCTTTCGTTGGAAGAGCTTCAGTTTTCAAAGCCGGAAGTTTCTCTTGATTCGAAGTCCTCTCAGTCTGAAGGTCCTGCAGTTCCTTTTGAAGAGCTTGAATTTTTAAATCAATCTGATGAATAATCTGATCTATTTCTTTCTGAGAATCCAAATTGGTCTTCAATGTGTTAGAAAAGAGATGCATTTCTTCTAAAGTCACATTGCATTGAGCCAGGTCATTCCTTATTTCTTCATGATTCTTTATAAGAGTAATCATATGAGTAATCAGATATTTCAGATTAGTAGGAGACCCTGGAGATGCATTTTGTAGATCTTGAAGAAGATCATTACATTGTGCTAACACTTCATCTCGAAGCTCAGACTGGTTCAAGTCATTCAAAGAAATAGCAGAACATTTTTGAAACAGAGACTTGGTTTTAGCTGAATAAGAATGAACAGTCAAAATTTCCACTGGTTCATCCTCAGGAGTTTGAACAACAGAAGCAGCTAATTTAACCAGTTCCAAAGTATCATCAGTATCTGAGAAATATGCATCAGAAGGAGGTATATTCACTTGATTGCTAGGAACAACTGCAGGTACTTCTTCTTCTTGATTTTTTGTCTACAGGAAAGAAATTAAATGTTATTTAAGAAGTTTACCAAAAGTTGATATAGTTTTAAATTGAAAAAAAAAATATTCACCTCAGTTGGAACTTCACAAGTTATCAATTTGATAGGAGAACTCATGTGAGTATCTTGAGAAATTGGAGGAGAGGGGATGTTTTCCGAATCCTTAAATTTAACAGGTGTAGCTGACTGTATCAATAAATCAAAAGTGAATATTTGATTTATATTTTTTGTAATCAAATATATATGAGATATGTAAACTCACAAAAATGGCAGTAGCTTGAAGAGCTGCATAGTACTCTGGAGGCAATGGCTCGAAATGAGAAGCCATTTTTTGGAGAAGCTCATGTATTTGAAATATGAAAATGTTAATAAATTGAATAAAATAAATACAATAAATTTTGTTCCATGAACTTGTATTTCTTACCTCTGGGGATACTGAGGGAGTAGCATGAGTTGAAGAAGGAATCTCTGAAGGTGAAGGAACCTAAAAAGAAAAAGACAATTAGAATAAAATGTCTTAGATAGATATTGGCAGAATTTAAAGTAAGTATGAGAATTTACTTGAAAATTGGCAATATAGCCAGAAGTATCCATCATTGCCAAAGGAATTGGAGACAAAATTTCATTTGAAGGATCTTTTTCTTCTTCTTCAACTCGTTTTTGTCTTTTTAACTGTTTCTTTTCTTTTTTCTTCTCTGCTTTGGCTTCATAAAAGGCTACTTTAGCCTCTAATTCTGCAATTCTTTCTTTCTCCTTCTTTATTTGTTTTCTTTTTTCTTCTCTTCTTTTCTTTTCCTTTTTCTTTCTTGTGGTGACAAATCATCTTGAGGATCAATAACAGGATTGACTTGTTCCTGAGAAATAGCAGTGTGCTTTGGAAGTTGGGAAGGACTATGAAGAGCTTTAGTCCTTTGCTCAGGGAAGAGATCAGGATACAGTTTCTTTTTTCCTTTTTCAGCTAAAGAAACAGAAGAAGCTTGGGATGCAAGCACAGCTGGAGGCTCTTGGATTGGAGTTTTTCTTCTCTGAACCAATTGAGGGGCCTCTTCTGTTTCTTTTTCACTTTCTTCATCACTAATCACTATCTCAGTTGGGTCACTGATGATAGTTTTTGGCTTCGATTGACTAAGAAGCCTTTGACCTGCATTTATAATAATATTATTAATAAACTCTTTTTAGTTTGAATAAAATATATGTATTAATAAATACTTACTTTTTCTCTTACTGGGAGAGATTTGTTCAGTTTCTTTTACTTTCTTCTCTTTTTTCACTTTCTTCACTGGAACTTGAGTTGAAAGTAAAGAAGCTGTCTTGTCAGAAGTTCCCACATCAACCGAAGTAGTTGAACGAAGTTCAAATGGGAACAAAACTTGTGCCAGATTGGGAACATCAAAGCCACCATATGCTTGTTGCCAGTTGGTCTCCCACCAAGTCTCAAAATAGTTCTCAGTAATGTTTGATTTGTCAAATTGGAAGAATTGAAAACTATTTTTTGACTTAAGATAAAGAGTTTGGATGCTTTGGATCTGTTCAGTTGATTTGAAGGTTACTCTCTGAGAAGCAACTGGATTGAATAAACTGACATATGGAAGAGGAATGGCTTGAAGAAGACCAAATTGCCTTGCAAAAAGATTAGGCAAGTATGGTTCACTTTGGGATTCAAAAAATTGTGCTCTGCCTCTTGTAGCAAAAGAAGAAACAACGAGGTCTCTACTGATCAGAAAGCTTGCCCAAGAATTTGTCACATATGAGGGATAAGTCTCTTGGTGTTGAACAATTTTAATTTTCTTTATCCATTGGGGCCCAATCTTTGGATTGAAGAATGGTTGAAAGAAAGAAGCATTCCTTCGAAGATCCAGATTAAGAAAGAAATTTAAATATTGTTCAAAAGAAAAAGAAGGAACACTTTCAGTCATTATCATTCTCTCACCAAAGTTAACAAAATTCTGCTCTTTCAAATCAATTAAGTTAGGCCGAATTTCAGGAAAATATGCATATAGCCAAAATTGCAAAATCCAAAAGGGACCCCCCATTTGATAAGACAATTTCTTGGAATGCATTTCTTGGCATCTTTTGTAGAGATTGGCCAAAAAAAAAAAAAGGAGCTAAAGCAAGGGTTTGTTTCGAAGACAAAGCTTTAGCCAAATAAAGAAATTCCAGAGTTATTCTTTGGGAAGAAGAACAAATCAGAAATCTGTTGATCCAAAAAAGAAGAAAAGAAATATATTCCTGTTTTGAGAATTTCTTCGGATCATTTTTCATTTCAGCTTTGATAAAAGTAGAATAGCTAAGGTCTTTGCTTAGAGGAAAGTTATAAGTTGAAGTTTGACCTTCAGCCAAAAAAGTAGTAATTTCAGATCCAAAGGGAAATACACTGGTAATTTCACAAATGTCCATGATTGTTGGAGACATGGGACCACACGGAAAGTGAAAACAATTGAAAGTAGGGGACCAAAAACATAAAGCAGCCGCAAGAAGCTTGCCATTGCATTGGAAGCCCCTAGTAGATAAAGTGATGGCATCATGAATTCCTATCTCATGCCATTATTGTTCTTTAAAGCCTTTGGCTCGTTCGACCCAAGCATTCCAACCTGTTTCTATTTTGGGCCAATGTCTAATGGGTCTTCCATCCCATTCGAGCTTCTTACTCTGTTGAAGCAAAGTTTGTTGTCCTTCAGGGAATGGAAAGTGAGGAGTAAAATCTTTGTGAATCTCTCTTTTGAAAGATGACCCTAAAACCATATATTTGACATTAGATAAATGAGGGTTTAGAATGTGAGGGTAAACATCTTCAGATCGATATTTTAGGGTTTCATTGAAAAGTTGTGATAATACAAGAGAAGAAGATGGTTCCGCAGTTGAAGGTGTAGAAGAAGAAGCTGCCATTGAAGGTTCAATGCAAGGTTGACAATATGGAAACAGTAAAAAATCGAAGAGTTCAGTTCGCAGTCCTTTAAAAGTAAAAACGATGATGATGCAGCAAAGTTGAAAAGACGTGGGGCTATCACATCAATTCAAAACTCTTTAAAACAAAGGGTTTCTCTTGATGTGGGGGGTATGTTTACTATTAAAATAAACGCCCAATGAAATCAGGACACGTGGCAAATATTTATAATAAGAGACAGTTGCAGCTCTTTAAGCCAATAAGGAAAGGCATAT
>JAESVK010072264.1:0-10493 GCA_017140935.1 Hamamelis virginiana
ATGAGAGAGTGGGATGCAAGGGGACGGCCCTAGGGTTCTTTACTCTTCTTTTAGCTTCCACTTGATGATAGCTAGGGTTGCTTTGTGCTAGCTTGTCCCATCACTTCATATTTATAGGAAAACTTCATATTATTTACTATTTAGTCCATCCCTTATTAACCATTAAAAATAAGGACTAAATTAACAGTAAATGGGAATATACTGTTCTCTTTAATTCAAAAGACTCTCTTATGTCCTATTGTGTGTGACCCTTTGGGTTCACCCCAACCTAGCAGTGGACAGGGACATCTCTATGTCTCCAAAATAGAAACTTTGTATTTTAAGGTTCAATTGGAACGATTCCAATTATGCCATCATTGATAACACTTTACCAATAGGCTTTCACTGGTCATGAGTGACATCTAGCAATGTGTCATAACGTGCCCTAGGTTTGGTTGAATAGTAGAACTATGTGAACCCTTCTTGTTACTTAATCCTTCATCCCCTAATGTCACAATTAAGATAATCAGGGTATGGATATAAGTCAAAACCCTTATTTTAACCTCTTGTCATGCGTTCTCCAAAATATAATCTCAATAAGATGAACCCGATGAAACACTTTCACGGTTCACCTATCACTCCAGCTAGAGATTCATATCGAGAGTTATCTTTGAGAACTGACCTTGACATTCTATCACATACTAATGAGAGTAATGATTCCTTATTGACCACTAATCCATCTCTATGTCTGACCTCTTAGAGCCAATAAGTATCGATTACATCCTTAGGGTTAAGGGTGTACAAGATACTATTAAACCCTAATAACTAAAGCACAAGATAGCTATGGTGTCTCAGTTCTAAGGACTACCAAACAAATGGACGTAACATAAGAATATTCCTTTGACTTAATCTCCATAGGAATATTCTAGCAGATCAAGTTCAGTGTACATGTTCTCTAACATGCACCCACAGATTAACTTAAGTGTCAATACACTGATAGGAAAGACCACCTATCCTCCCAATTGAGCCAGTTTAAATCTGTGATACTTTTAATAGTTTATAAAATGTCATCTTTAATAAACCTATGAGTAGGAACTATTTTCTAAAATAAATGTGTATGAGAAATATAAGTCTCCCTATCTCAATTACCTGAGATATATATTTGTGTGCTTGTATTTATTAAAAATCAGCTTGTTGAAGCATTCATTGTAATACTCCATCTTCATTCATATTGTATTGTAAGATTTAAGGGTTTTGTGAAACTCTTGTGGGTGAGTGTCTTCCACCTTTGAAAGAAGGCAGCTGTAAATGTTTCTCCACCTTGAAGGAGTTTTGTTAGTGGATTAATCCTCACGACGGAGTTCTTGAGGTGTTGATGTAGACGGAGATCGAATCACGTTAAAATCTTTGTATTTGAATCTCTCTAACTTAATCTCTTTCATTTCAAGTTATTTATTTGATATATTATCAGTTGAGTTATGGTTCAAGTTTGCATTCTAGTTATTTAAAATTTAAGATTTCAAAAACTATCTATCCCATTTTTAAATCATTTTTATTTGCCTATACTCTATTCACCCCCCTCTAGAGTATATTTTGGGCCAACACTAACCTTGCATGAAGGATCACCAATTATTTGATCAATTAGATGATTCCTCACAAATCTCCAAGCTTTTGGCAACTCTTGAGGTTCATTTGAAGGTTTTACTTCTTCAATTGGAAGGTCCTCCTTTGGTTGCTCTTGGGGTGCATCATTTGGGGTAGAATCACCAATGTTAAGTTTGCTAAGCTCTTCATTCGTATTTGATAGCATTTTGCTGTTTTCATCCTCATCAACAAAAATCTTAAGAGAGAAGGGATATATTTATCAAATACAATATGCATAGATTCTTACACGGTTAGAGTACATTTATTATAAATATGATATGCTTTACTATTAGTTGAATAACCAATAAAGATGCCCACATCGGATTTTGATTCAAATTTTGCAAGATAATCTTTATCATTCAAAATAAGACATTTAGATCTAAAAACTTTAAAATAACCAATGTTTGGTTTTCGACCCTTCCATAGCTCACAAGGAGTTTTGGCTAGAATAGGTCTAATAACCGCTCTATTTCCCATATAGCAAGCGGTATTAACCGCTTCAGCCCAAAAGGTTCTAGGAAGTTTATGTTCATTAAGGATGGTTCTATTCATCTCTTGTAGTGAACGATTCTTCCTTTCAACCCCTCCATTTTGTTGTGGAGTTCTTGGGGCTGAAAAATTATGTGAGTATACTTGTGCATCAAAAAAGTTTTCGATGTCTTGGTTCTTAAACTCTCTACCTCTATTACTTCTCACACTAATGATCGAGTGGCCTTGTTCTTTTTCAATTCTTTTGCAAAGTTTAATAAATTCGCCATATGTATCACTATTGTGAGCAAGGACTAAAACCCATGTATATCTTGAGTAATCATCAACTAAGACATAGGCATAGAATTTACCACCAAGACTTTTTACATCATTTGGTCCAATCAAATCTAGATGCAACAATTCCAAAGGCCTAAATGTATAGATATGCGCTTTGGTTTTAAAACTAGTTTTGATTTGTTTTCCAAATTGGCATGCATCACAAATTTTATCATTTGAAAAATTAGCTTTGGGAAAGCCTATAACAAGTTCATTTCTAGAAAGCTTTTGAAGTAAATCCATATTAGCATGCCCAAGCCTTCCATGCCATAGCCAATTTGCTTCTTGTAAAGCCGAAAAGCATGTTGCATCTTGAGATGTTAATTCTTCAAAACAAGTTATATAAACATTTCCAATTCGATTTGCAACAAGGATTTTTTTTTTTTTTTTATCCAAAACATTACAAGAATTAAAGGTCAAATTCACAAATAGCCATTATCACACAATCGACTAATGATAAGCAAGTTATGTTTCAAATCACTAACAAGCAATACATTATCAATTGTAATAGATCTATTATCAATCTTACCTTTACCAATAATTTTACCTTTACTATCATCACCAAAAGTTATATAACTACCATCCTTGAGAGTGAGGGAAATGAACATAGCTTTATCTCCGGTCATATGCCTTGAGCATCTGCATGCTATCCAAATACCATTAATCCTTTTTGTGATTGGATTTCAAGCATACCTACAAAGATGATGCAATAGAACTATTGGTACCCATATCTTTTGGGTCCTATAATGTTAGGATTCTCAATCTTTCATGTTCATTAATATTAATAGTCTTTGGGTCAAATGATTTCTTGGATGAGGATTCCTTTCTAATCCAAGCTACTATTTTGCCAAGTCCTCTTTTATCTCTAAAGGGACATTTGAATGTGACATGACATTTTCTCTCATAATAGTGACAAGTAGCATTAAAATTTTGTTTTAAAACATGAGAGTGAGAATGAGGTTTTGAGTGTGGCTTCTTGGAGTCTCCATTCATTGAGGCTATAACAAAGAAGTCTAAATAGAGTGAAGACTTTTTAGAATTGGTATTTGAAATATAACCCAATCTTTCTTTGTTTAGCCCAACTCTTTGAGCTCCTAGCAACCTATCAAAATTTCTTTTTCACTTGTGAATTTGAAAATAATTTTGTTTAAGTCTTCAACTTTGGATTTCAAAAATTTTGTTTTCATTTTTCAAAGTAGAAGAAACACTTGAAGATTTTGAAGTGGAAGATTTTGTTTAAGTTTTCTTATGTTTTTCATTTTTCAACCTTAAAACAGAATTTTCATCAACTAATGTCATTTTCTCAATTGTGAGGGTTGAGAGATTTTTCTTCAAAGATTTAAGTTCCTTTGATAATACACAATTTTTGTCATATAAAAGTTTACTTAGATTTTGAAAATCCTCTAAGGTTAAATCACATTCTTTATCATTATCATAACAAGAAAAAGAAGTTACCCCATCTTCATCATCATTTGCCATGAAGCAAGGTTCCTCAATGTTGGAAAATGGGCAAAAGTTTGTCGTATCATCTTGGGCCGGTGTTCTCTTCATCACTTCTTGCATCTTCAAGAATATCATCCCAAGTTGATGTAGTGGCTGCCATAACTTTCCCTTTACCTCTTTGATCATTTTGAGAGGTGTTGAAGTTGTTGTTGTTATTTGAGGTGATCTTCCTTGGACAATGGGCAATTGTGTGACCAAACTTCTTACAATTGAAGCATCTACCATCATTTTTTTTGTTGAATCTTCCATTGCTTTGACTTGATTGATTTTTCTTCATTCTTAGATAGGTTTGGAATTGCCTTGTGATAAGAGCCACATCTTCATTATTATCTTTAGTGAAGTCATCACCATCATTTTCTTCAAAGATTGAAGATTGAAGAGCAAGAGTCCTCTTCACTTGAGCATTCTCATTTTCACTTTGAATGGCTTCTTTAATTTTCTTTCTTCATTGCTGTTTCATGAGTGATGAGAGAGCCTAGAAGCTCCTCAATGTCTTTAGCTTCTTGGATGGCGGTGATCTTTGGACTCCATGAAGGTGGTAGAGCAAAGAGTATCTTTGACACAACATCATCATTAGGATAAACTTTTCTTAATGCTTGCAATTCATTCAAAAGGTTAGTGAAACGAGTAAACATATCACGAATACATTCACCTTCAACCATTTTAAACAATTCATAGTTTTGCCTAAGCATGAGAGCTTTGGAGCATTTTACTTGCTTGGTACCTTCGTAGGTGACCTCGAGTTTTCTCCAAATTTCTTGTGGGGTAGCACAAGCTGAAACTCTATTGTATTCACTTATATTGATGGCACAATACAACACAGTTTTAGCTTTTGAATTAATTTGGAGAGTTCTCAAGTCCTCCTCGGTCCAATCATCCATAGTTTTGGAGATTTATTTTCCATCGGCATCTTTTTTTTAAACATTTTGATTGCTTTTAATAATGACTCTCCAAATTCTCATGTCATAGGACTCAATCCAATTTTGCATTCTATTTTTCCAAAACCCATAATTTTCACCATAAAATGTTTTTCTCTTGCATTTTTTAAACGCTGTAAAAACATGGTTCATTTACGGCATCGCTGTAGATGGAGTTTTTTGCGGCGTTTAATAAACGCCGTTAATAGTTATTTACGGCGTTTTTTAAACGCCGTAAAAAGCAATTTTTCTTGTAGTGTCGGGGTTAGTTCCCATTTGGTTTGACATTTGATCTTTAGCTCAACAAACCAATATAATGAGCACTTCCTCTGATACCAATTGTTGGCCCAAAATATACTCTAGAAGGGGGTCAATAGAGTATTAGCAATTTAAAAACTGATTTGAAAATGGGATATAATGATTTTGAAAACTTAAACTTTTGATAACTAGAATGCAAGCTTGAACCACAACTCAGCAATTTATAACAAATAAATAACTTGAAATGCAAGAGATTGAGTTAGAGAGAATAAAACACAAGAATTTTAACGTGGTTTGGTTTCCGCCTACATCCACGCCTCAAGATCTCCATCAAGAGGTTTAATCCACTATCAATCATTCAAGGTCGAGAAACCTTTACAGCCTTCTTTACAAGGTGGAAGACACTCACCCACAATCTTCTTTCAATGTGGAAGATTTTCACCCACAATAGTTTCACAAACCCTTAAATCTCACAATAAATACAAGTGAAGATAGAACAATACAATAAATGCTTCAACAAGCTGATTTGTAATAAATATAAGCACAACTAATAACTTCTCGAATGCTCAACAAAGATAGCTCAAATAGATTTTCACAAGGAGGCTTGAATGATGAATGCTCACAATGAATGCTTTCAATAAATATTGAATAATAGATTAGGTAAATCATAAATGAGAGCAAGAGCTCTATTTATAATGAACTAGCTAGGTCTCAAATGGCCGTTTGAAATCCCTCAAGTCTGTTTGGAGAAGATGGGAGTAGTTGGGGTTCATTAAATGCTCCATTTGCTAAAAAGAGAAAGAGCCGTTTTGAAGTTGCAGAGGAGTTAGTCAACTAGGACAAGATGGTTTGTCGACTAAAAAGCAATTTTTCAAAGCATTTTGATTTCCTGGGCACGGTTAGTCGACTAGGACTATAGGTTAGTCGACTAGACCATTAAAAATCCTTTTGAAACATTTTTGGGTTTTCTTAGTCGACTGGGGAAAAAGGCTTAGTCTATTAGTTGACTAAAAGGGGGGTCTTAGTCGACTAGCAAGTCTGCTACAAAACATGGCTTTTGGTTAACACTTAGTCGACTAGTATACATAGTTTAGTCGACTAGGAATGTTTTAATGCCAATATTTCGAGTTTCTTAAGTCAAAATCAACTTATAACACTTGAGCAAGTTGACTAGGTGTTCAAAAACATTTTTGGACAAGTTTAAAACATTTTCCAAGTATGTATGCTAATGCATCATGAGTTTAAAATGTTTTTCTCTTGAGCTATGCAATGCTTAAATAATTGAGATGCCTCACAATAAGTTCCTAACACAAGGAGAACAACTTGGCTTCAAAAAATCTTCATAAGCTTGTCTTCAAGTTGATTTTTAAAGTTTGAACTTCATGAGCTTTGAATGAATATGTGCGCATTGAATTGCTTGATATATGTTGATGAGCTCCAACAAGATATAACTTCAAATCTATGGAGACACAACACTTAACCATTTGTTAGAAATGAAGTATAGTTTAGTTATCATCAAAATGTGGTCAAAGAGCTTAAGGCTAACAGGGACGTTGCAACACTATGGTGCTTTTGTGGATATGGAATTCAGTCCACAAAGACCTTATCAACAGTATTGTCTACTTTGAGACTGCGAAGGAAGATTGGGATAACCTTTTGGAACATTTCTCTCATGGTAAGGCTGCCAAATTTACCGCATTAAATGTGATATAGCAATACATATTCAAGAACAATGTGAGAAAACAATCTCAAGTATAATAACTATCTTTTTTTTATTTTTTATTTTTTTTTATATCACGAGATTCAATTATATACTATGAGATCCTTTGAGTATATAATACAAAAGCAAGGGAGAATGAAAAGTACTATAACAAAGAAAATAAACACATCCTCCAAGAAGAAAAACCATATGCCAAAACTAATTAATTGTTCCCCTTTAAGCTATCAAGTCTCCCTAGCTTCCCTTTGCCAAAAAAGGATTTGTTGGCAAATTAATCCCATAATTTGCACTACTATTGCTTCATTCCATTGGCTGATCGAGATTCATTTCTAAGATATGCATTAATTCATGGCTTAAATGACAACAATTAAATGAAACGAATCAAAATCCATTTCTTGGTGATGGATCGAGATCCTATTCTCATAAAACTAAAACTAAAACATAAACATAAACAAAAATAAATAAATAAATAAGAATCGATCTTGAAATTAATTTGAATACATATAATGAAAGCAAAGATTTGAAATTTAAATAAAACGTACATAATTTAGAAAGATTTGGTTATTTTTTAGTTGAAGAACAGTTCTGTATGTTGAACTTTTGGGATGAAAAGAAAAATCAACAATGAGCTAAAATCTTTTTATTCATGATAGCATGCCACTTAAGACTTAAAATCAATTGCTGAAAATTCTATATTTTCATTTATGTTTGCTGTATATCTAGTTACACGGTTTATATGTGTAAGTGGATAACTACAAGTGGTAATGATTGAAAACAGAGTATGTAACAAATACATTAGAGATATGATTAACACCCCCCCCTCAAGTTGATGGTGGTCGAGAAAGAACCTTCAACTTGTCATGAAGAAATTTGAACCGTGTAGAACTCAGACCATTGGTGAGTATCAGCAATTTGATCATGAGTAGAGATGAATTGCACAGACAGATCTTTTCAACCTACCTTATCCCTTACAAAATGGAAGTCAATTTCGATGTGCTTAGTGCGAGCATGGAATACAAGATTAGCAGTGAGATAGGTGGCACCCAAATTGTCACACCAAAGAGTGGGAGCTTGAGGTAGATGAAATCCAAGTTCAAAGAGAAGGGACTATAACCACGGAACCTCCGCAGTAGCGTCCACAATCGTCTTATATTCAAACTTCGTAGAAGAACGAAAAACAACCCTTTGTTTGCGAGAAGACTAGGATATAAGATTGGAGCCCAAATAAATAGCATAACCACCAGTAGAGCGACGATCATCTAGACAACCCGCCCAGTCATAATCAGAAAATACATGAAGGTTGAATGAACTGGCCTTGGAAAGGAGTAGTCCATAGGCATGACTGAGTTGAAGATAGTGTAAGATGCGCTTGACTGCAAGATAGTGCTCATTGGTTGTGATATGCATGAATTGGCAAACTTTGTTAACCGAAAAAGAAATATCTGGTCTGGTTAAGGTTAAGTATTGCAGTGCACCAACTATTTGTCTATATAAGGTAGGATTCGAGAAAGTTGAACAGCCATGTCTGGTGAGCTTCTGACCAGTAGAGAAAGGGGTTTGGACGGGTTTAGAGGAGGCCATACCAGCTTTCTTTAGAAGATTGAGAATATATTGTTGCTAAGAGAGAATAAGCCCCTGAGGATGTGAAATAACCTCAATGCCAAGTAAATAGTGAAGAGCGCCGAGATCCTTAATTGAAAATTCACTCCCAAGCAAATGAAGTAGGCTAGCCAGATGATCAGAATTGTTACCCATAACAAGAATTTCATAAACACAGATTAAAACATAAATAGTAGCATCACAAAATAAAAAGTGAAGGATCTGTTTTGGAGGTAACAAAACTATGGCACAACAAAAATGATGACAAGCGATGAAACCATGCATGAGGTGCTTGCTTTAAACCATATAAGGACCGGTGTAAGAGACACACATGGTCTGGAAAATGATTGCTCTGCAATCAATGCCACTTTTTGAGTGTTTTTTATTAAATTTTGATCGAATATGCTTAAACTTTGTTGCTTACTAGATTTAAACCAAGAGCTTAATGATTTTGTCGTGTTTGCAGGAATTCTCCATAAAATGGCATTTTGAGCATGATTGAGTTGGTTTCCTGCATTTACCCTCTGATAAAGCTAAAAGCAGAGTCTTTGGGAAGGAAAAATCATCAAAAGGATGCGAGGATGGCCATGGGAAGCTTTTGCAAGCAGAATGGAGGCAAAAAGGGGCAAAGTGAGACTGTCGATAGACTTTCTATCGTTGGTTTGTCGATAGAGGGTGCCTATCGATAGACAGATGCTCCCCTCGATAGACAGAAGCTATGCAGTTGTTATGATTCCCTCTATCGATAGACACTTCCATGACTATCGATAAAGGGTGCCTTGTAAAGCGTGCCCGTGATTTTTATTTACTTTTTATGCAGTTTTTGGAGAGTTTGTTTTAATTAAGTGTCTATACAATATAAATACATTCTCTTTAGGTTTGTTTGGTGGGCTGAACCTAGGCTAGACTATTTTCTCTCTTTTCTTTCCATTATCTCTCTTCTCTCTTGGGATTTTTAGCTTGTGCATGGAAGGACTGAAGAACTACGGTGATTCTACCCCAACCATGAGAGGCTAGGTTTCTTTCTTGGGTATAGATGAAGCTTATCTCTATTCTTTTGTATTTATAAGTTTGTTTTTGGGTTTTCTTGTATATTAATGGTGATTGTACAACTTTAAGAACGTTGCTTTCATGCAACTCGGTTTTAAACGATTTAATTCATCAACATAGTTGTTTTCTGTGATTTCAATTATGTTTGTTGTGCAATGGTGCTTATCGAATGTGTGTATGTGAAATAAGATGGTTCCTGCCCTACTTGGATGGATTGTGCATTCTCGTTTGACAGTTCATGCCTTAAAGGGATGATTCATGCTTGATTCATATATGTATGATTATTTTTAATGGCTTATTCTTGTAGTCTAGATCATTATTACCATAGATATGCATGAACCCTAATCAAACTTATGAATGCGATTGATGCGAGTTAAGTGGATTCGAAACCCAAGGCTTTTTATTATTAGTTTTATACTATTTAGTTTAAACAACCACTTCTCAAATCAAAGATCATTTCCTTAACTAAAATCAAACTCACATTAATTTCTCATAACTCAACATTTAGTCCTTGTGGATCGATACCTATGCACAAATCACTTTTCCAACGAATTGAGGTTACAAGCACGAGTACATTATAAATTTTAAATCTTGATTGTTAATAAGGAATAACCTCCCTTGTCTAGAGCGATCAGAAAATTAGGGTCCACAAAGCCCGGTGGTTGAGACATGTACACCTCTTCCTTTAGAAACCCATGTAAAAGCGCATTATTAACGTCCAGTTGCCGAACAGGCCAACCACTTGATATAGCAATGGACAAAACAATGCGAATGGTAGTCGGTTTGATCACAGGGCTAAATGTTTCATTGTAGTCCAAACAGTATTGTTGATGAAATCCTTTGGCAACCAAACGAGCCTTGAAATGTTCAATTGTACCATTAAAACGCCGTTTTATGCGATAGATCCATTTGCAGCCTATGACATTCATGACAGGACAAGACAGATGAAGACACCATGCGCCATTATTATGAAGTGCTGAAATTTCAAGAGCCATAGAATCATGCCACTTCTTGGACTT
>JAESVK010072273.1:0-10517 GCA_017140935.1 Hamamelis virginiana
AAAATGTTTTTCAAAATCATCATTTCAAAATCATCATCCAAAATCACCATTTAGTGATAATTTTCATGCAAAACATAAACTAATTTTGAAAAAATTCGATCAAAAATCAAAATTTTGAGAAAATCAAAGAGGGGCACACTGGTGGCCGTCCTAGCCTGGACGGCTAGCCGTCTTGGGCTGGACGGTTGGCCGTCCTAACTAGGACAGTCACCTTGTTTGACCCGAAATTTTTTTTTTGTTTTTTAAACCTCATATGCTCATGTGCACTCTTGTGCTCATTCTAAGCATTTCTAAGCCTATTTTGCTCCAAAACTCTCTCACTCTTGATCCTCAATCATCATAAACCCAACCACACATTGGTTCATACCTTTGTCAACACAAAATCATCATTTCTCCAAGTTCTTCAACTTGTTTTCATTTGGTGTGAACCTCTCCACTTCTCTCAAACTCAGCTCTCTTCAAAAATGTCTAGAGATCAATCCCCTCCACCTTACTCAAAGTATCCATTCTTGGAAGTCAAGGCTAGATACAAGGCACCATCATATGGAGACTCCCATCCACCATCTCTACTCTTGGAGCCTAGAACACATCTTTCATATATTCACTCCAAAGAAAATGTAAGTTAAATCTCATCAATAACTTTTGATTCATATGCAATTGATTGAGTAGAAATGCTTGTTTGCATGTTGTGATTGTTGATTTTCATATCATTATAACTTTTGGGAAAAGCATGGGAGCCCCATTTCATAGCTTCACAAGCTTGTCAATGGTGCACACCAAGTGTTTGATGAAATGCCTCAATGAAGTAAACTTTGATTTTTCAAATCAAACATATCCTAATCATATTTCAATGATTTTTGTAGGATTTTAGAAAGTATTTGGCATGATCAATTACTTTTGAAAATATCATTTTGAAAATATGCATATCATATGTTTGATAAAATGCCTAAATGGCACCATCATCCATTTTCTTCTATACAAGTCATCTCATGTCAAGTAAAATATATCAAAAATTTTCTATGATGTTTTTAATTTGATTAAAACACCATCAATTTTAAATTTGAAATACTTTGGATTTTGGTTACACCAACCATGCCTTTGATAATAAATTGTGTCATGTAATATGCACACATCTTTTTGTAAAAACCTTTTGAAAATGTATTGATCATTTTGGTTCATTCAAAGCATAAATTTTACTTCATTTCATGATATGTAAATCAATAGTCATACTTGCATTACATTTGAATCAAAATTAACTTAGAAATAATAACATTGACTTTGATGTGAATATAACACAAATGTGCTTATGCAGCCCAATTTCGAAATTCGTACACGATACTCCTTGGGTAAACTGATCAAATGGTGGGAATTGATGGAGGCACGTAACCTCAAGCCAAGGCTATCGTAGAGCAGGCAGGCTTCAAGTTCTTTCTAGATTCTCTCTGGCTTGATAACATGGACAGGATGGCTATGATAGCTGTATCTGAACTCTGGTGGGATACCACCAACACATTCCATTTCGGGTTTGGGGAAATGACCATGACCCCACTCGATTTCACCATGATAACAGGACTTCCTATTGGAGGCCAACCAATTGCTTTCTACAATGATGCTCACATTGATGAAGAATACTTACAAAATACCTTGGGTGTCGAAAATATTCCTTTAACCAAAAAGGGAGTCAGGCGCTCTTGGCTCTATAATCATTTCAGCATTCAAACTGAAGATGGAGGAGGGGAACCAGAAGATATTGCCCGAGCATTCATTCTGTATCTGCTTTCATGCACTTTCTTCACTGGTACACAAGACATAGCCCCTTTAGGCTTCTTAGAGAGTTTACATGATATGGATAATGTTCACCTGTACGACTGGGGCGGAGCTGCATTAGCGACTATGTATCGCTCCATGTGTGACAAATCTCGAGATACTGCCCAGGACTTCTGTGGTTTGGCATTCATTTGGCAGGTATTGATTTCACTCAATTATCTTTCAATAGAATCTCTCTATATCTTTATCAATTTCCTGATCTTTCTTTCATGCAAGTATGGGCTTTCATCTACTTGGGTCTTGGTTGTCTTCTCTTAAAAGAGGGGGTCAACCAATGGCCATTTTTAGCTCGCTTTTATCCATGCAACAGGAAAAAATCCAACCTCCATAGGTATGATTATGCCACTGCCAAGGCTATTCTTGCTGGTCTCACTGCAGAACAAGTAAAATCTCAAACCATTGTCTTTCTCTTAAATCTTCCAAATTCAACTCTCATACTCTTCATAATCTTCAGGTGAACTGGGACCCATGGGGTATTTGGAGGACTACTTTGACTTCCCCCCACACGCAGAGCGTACTCCTGACACAGGCGAATCTTGTTTGAGGGGCCTGCTGGCAGATATTGGTACTTGGGTGAGAGAGTCTGTCGCCAAGTCTATGGAAACATGGATGCAGCTAGGGTGCCTTTTCTGCCTCCTGCAAATATGCGTCACACTGATAAACTGAAGGGTGAGGCCCTGTTAGAGTCCAAGAGAGGAGTGGATCTTTCCGCTTTCCTTTTCTCTGATGCGAGCTATGAGGTCTTCTGTCAACAGTTCTTGATGCGTCCTTTAGCAACTGGGGAGCTACCGGAGAGGGTATGACTTTTGAGAGTGCTTTCTTTCATCCCTGTAAATACAATCACAAAACTTCATCTTTAAGTCCACAGGGTCGTCGTTCCCGGGGTCAAAGCTCTAGAGCTGCTGCTAGTGATGATGATCAAGACGTAAATAGGCCTCCTGCCTTGCAGCCTGCAGACTGGAATATAGAGCTAATAGTTGAAGATAACTTCGTGACTTCTACTATTTCACGACCTTCAGTCGATGAGGGATATCACATAGATCCATCTTATGAACAAGTAAGTCTTCCACTGAATCAAAGAACTACACGTGCATGCCTACAGATACACTGACATCATTTCTTTCTGACAGGTCTCTCGAGAATACTGCTAGGACTACATCGATCTTACTACTGCCATGAGGCGTGACCTTCGCAGGATGAGCTTGAGGACTTCCGCTCTCACTCGTCAACAGGTAACCTCAAATCACATTCTCAAATTCATCTTCATTCCCTTCTCACAAACTGATCAAACCGTGAACACTGTTTCAGGCACCTGATCCACCACGTCACTCTTCAGCTGGCGAGGGATCTAGCAGAGGGATAAGGAGGAGCTCTCGAAGACGTTGACCAATCTTCTATGAGACATGGGGTTTCATTTTGAAAATCATATGTAATTTGCCAACATTTGTGCCAAAACATGTTTTCTCACTTTTATGGTGTATGTGCATTGTTAAAACTCATTCACTGCTATTAATTCTCACACTTTTTATCATGATTGAACTAATACCAATGTTTTAAAACTTATAAATAGCAACAAAGTCAACAAGAATCAAAATCGGGGCCCCGAATGCACAAAAACTCGAAAAAAAAATCGAAAATAAGCAAAATCGGCAAAATTGGGTGGCCAAATCCTGGTGACCATCCAAGCCAGGACGGTTGGCCGTCCACCCTAGGATGGTTGGCCGTCTTGCCTAGGACGGTCACCGTAATGGCCCGCCTTATTTTGCCTATTTTGAGCAGTTTCCAATTTTTGATCTTTTCAGTTTCTAATTTCCCTTCAAACCTGACCTAGGCCTATAAAAAGGAACCCTTAGCAGCCTCTACAACCATTCTACAATATTTTTAACCATCATGGAGGCTCTCCCCCAGGTTTTGAAAAGATTCATGGTGAGAATGATAAAGGAAGACAAAAAGGTGCTCGCTCGCTTCAACTTGATTGCATGTTTTTCTCTTCAACAAATCAAGATAGAAACCACGTTTCTCATTGCTGCAAGCCACTTTTGGGATCCCACAATTCATGTTTTCAACTTCGGCACCGAAGAAATATGCCCACTGCTGGAGGAATTCTGCGCGATCATGTCTGTTCCACTGAAAGGACCTTTCATCTTCCCACAGATTCGGCGTAAGTACACAATAACTCTCGCTTCTCTTCTTGAGATCACTGAAGGAGATGCTTCTACATTCATCGAAGGTACCAACCTTAATCTTCTAAAACTAGCTACTTCTTTTCTTCACCCCGGCTTGAATCAATTCACCACTTCACGGCCCGTTCAACATGCCTTAGTTTTATGCCTTCTCGAGCAATTTTTCTTCTGTACTGGCTCTTTCCTGGTTCCATTAGAATTATGTGAGCTAGTTTTACCCCTTTCCACATCTCAAAATATGATGCCCATGGTCCTCGCCGAAACTCTGAATGGCTTAGACAAACTTCACACTGACGCCAAAACTCCTTTTGAAGGTAGTCCCATTCTACTGCAAATGTGGTTAATCGAGAGGCTCAAATTCATTGCTCCTTCCACTGGTACTTCTTACCATGCTTCCTATCATCACCGTGCCATTACCCTTCCTCGAGAGCGTACCTTACTAGAATGGTTGACTTTTCTTTTTGCTCTCTCTTGGAATGACATCGAATGGTATGTGCATGACTGGAGCTGTTTTGGCCATTATCTGCTCCGTTCTCCAAGTTATTCTGCGGTGATTTTGGTAGGATTGAAGCATACCTCTTTCTATTGGGCAACCCGACTACTTCGCCAAATGGGGACCAAACAGACAATTCCATCTCTCTTAGAGCATACTTACACTTCCAAGGCGATCTCTCCATCGGTGGTAAAGGCTTTGATGTCAAGGTGGCCATCTGTATTGCGCACAACTCACATTGATTTCTCTCATGGGCCTTTTGAACTGGATGAGGTTTATAAACAATGGTTATCTCAGGATATGGGTACTCGGGGACAAGAAAGGAAGGCTAGGATTTTAGGACTTATTGAAAGTCTCTCATCTGAAGAGTGAGGGGACACTTCGTCACTTCCACCTAATGTTTCACAAGTAGTACTTTACAAGAGAAAAAGAGATGATGACTCTGAAGAAATTTCAAGGAAGGAATGAAGGATTTGATGAACTTTTGAAACACATTTCCCATGCTTTTTATTATTTTGAATGAATGGAATTAGAATCATATGGCATGTAATAGACCTTTGAAAGGTTTCTCTTCATCTCATGAATAAAAGAATTCTATCTTTTAGTTTTGAATAAATCACTGCAAATAATTGCAATTGAAAACAAACATTGGGTTGTTTTGCCATAGGAAATTGGACCACACCCAAAGTGACTTTATGGGCTGCCTACATATCTCCATTTTTTGAATATCTTTTTCTCATAAAACTTTCAACTTTCTTGTTTTGAATACTTGGAGAATCAGGTCCTTGTAGTTCATGGGATCAATTAAAAAGCATTTTTTTTAATGCTCTACTTTTTGCCTAGGCAGCCTTTGCAGTTTTTCTACCTAGCGAGCTCTTGCCCTAATTTTTACCTAAGCAGCCTTTTTAGGTTTTCTACCTAGCGAGCTTCTCTTTTTTTTATTATTATTATTTTTTTTTTATTTTTTTTATACATGATACTTTTTCAATTAATCCAGGTTAGTAGGCTGAGAGAATTCATTCCCATCTATGTCCATAAGACGCACTGCTCCACCTGATAGTATCTCCTTGATGATGTAGGGTCCTACCCAGCTTGGCTTGAACTTCCCTCTTGGATCATGAATCGGCATTCTGATTTCTTTGAGTACCAAATTCCCTTTCTTCAAGCCCTTGTTTTTGACTCTCTTGTTAAAAGCTCTTGCTATTCATCTATGATAACCTTGAACATGGTATAGGGCCCTCAATCTCTTCTCGTCAATTAGTGATAGCTGCTCATATCTATCCCTTATCCAATCGACTTCTGCTTGTTGGCTTTCCATAACTACCCTTAGTGAAGGTATCTTTAACTTAATTGGTAACACTGCTTCCGTACCATACACTAACGAGTAAGGCGTAGCCCCAGTTGACGCCCTAATGGATGTGCGATAGCCCCACAATGCCAGAGGCAATTTCTCATGCCAATCGTTGTACGTATCAGTGGTCTTCTTCAAAATGGTCTTTAAATTCTTGTTAGCTGCCTCTACTGCTCCATTAGTCTGCGGACGATAAGGAGAGGAATGGTGATGTACTATACCATATTTCTTAAGAAGCTCCTCAGTCTCTTTTTTGAAATGTTGCCCATTGTCTGAAATAAACTCACGTGGCACTCCATATCAGTAGATGATGTTGCACTGTATGAACTTGGCAACCTGCTTAGCACTCAAAGTCTTGTACGCTGCTTCTACCCATTTGGTAAAGTAATCTATGGCCACCAATATGTACTCGTGCCCATTCGAGGCCGCAGGAGTGATCTTGCCGATGATATCAATGCCCTATGTTGCAAATGGCCATGGTGATGACATGGTAGTGAGTAGCATGGATAGCTGATGCTTACCACTTGCAAACACCTGGCACTTATGGCACTTCTTAACATGTTTAGCACAATCACTTTCTAAGGTCGACCAATAGTAACCCAATCTCAAAATCTTCTTCGCAAGCATATACCCATTCATATGTGGAGCCCCAGCCCCTTCATGTATTTCCTGAATAAACTGCTCTGCTTCGTCTTCTGTTACACACAAGAGATGGACACTGTCAAAAGACCTTTTATACAATCTCCCACTGCACAAGATGAACTGGCTAGCCAACCTTCTTAAAGTTCTTCGGTCAATATAGGATGCTTCTGGTGGATACTCCCTTTTTTCTAAGTACTGCTGAATATCATGGTACCACGGCTTCCCGTCGTTTGGTTCTCCTTCCATTAGGGTACAACAGTAGATAGGTTCTTTTTTAGATTCAATGATCATTGGTGCTACTCCCCCTTCCACTGAAATCTCTGTCATGGATGCTAGAGTGGCTAAGGCATCTGCAAACTTGTTCTTTCACCAGTGTCTCTACATAATCGTGATATGGCAGCAACTTCTCATCCTTAGTCTTCCATTCTCCTATAGTCTGGCATATGATAAGGGCTGAATCTCCATACACTTCAAGCTCTTCTACTCCCAAGGCCATTGCCGATTCTAAAGCTAGAATGCAAGCTTCATATTCAGCTATGTTGTTGGTTGCCTTAAAGTTCAGTTTCACTGCCACAGGTATCAACACATCTTCTGGCGTTTCCAGACAAACTCCTATACCACATCCTTTTCTATTCAATGCTCCATCAAAATGCGCTTTCCATATCTTCTTCTTAACCACAAGGATCTTTTCATCTGGGAACTGGTAATTACCATTGTCTGCTTGTGAAGTAGCACATTCTACCAGGTGTTCTGCTATAGCTCTTCCTTTTACTGATTTCTGCAGTACATACTGAATGTCGAATTCTGACAATAACAATAACCATCGCGCTGTTTTATAGGACAAAGCAGGCTTCTCAAGTAGATACTTCAATGGGTCCATTCGACTGATCAAGAGTACTTGGAAAGACATCATGTAATGGCGAAGCTTTTGAGTTGCCCACACTAATGCCATGCATGTCTTTTCCAAAGCACTATAGTTCACTTCATAATCTGTCATCTTCTTGTTGAGATCGTAGATGGCATTCTCTTTCAAGGATTCTTCAAGATATTGAGCTAACATAGCTCCCATCGCGGTTTCGGTGACAGTTAAGTAGAGTAATAACGGTTCACCTTGTCGCAGAGGAACCAGTATTGGTGGGTTGCTCAAATACCTTCTGATGGTATCAAATGCCTCTTGACATTCCTCATTCCACTTAGTCGGTACATCCTTCTTTAGCAGCTTGAAAATCGGCTAGCAGATAGTCGTCAACTGAGCTATGAAACGGCTTGATAAACTAAATTCTTCCCAAAAATCCCCGGATTTCCTTTTCTGTCTTTGGTGGTTGCATCTCCATGATGGCTTTGATTTTCCCCGGATCTATTTCTATCCCCCTCTGTGTGATCATAAAACCAAGCAGCTTTCCAGCAGTCACTCCAAAGGCACATTTCTGAGGGTTCAAACGCAACTTGTACTTGATAATTCTTTCAAAGAACTTCTTCAGAGCAGCTAAATGTCCTTCCCTATCCACAGACTTCACGATCATATCATCTACGTACACTTCCACCTCCTTGTGAATCAAATCATGCAGCAGTGTGGTAGCCATCCTTTGGTATGTCGTGCCAGCATTCTTAAGGCCGAAGGGCATAACCCGATAACAAAATGTCCCCCATTGCGTGATGAAGGCAGTCTTTTCCATATCTTGAGAAGCCATTTTGATCTGGTTGTAACCCGAAAAACCATCCATAAAAGATAAGAGTGCATGGCCAGCAGTGTTGTCAACCAATACATCTATATGACGCAGAGGGAAATCATCCTTAGGACACGCCTTATTGAGATCTCTGAAATCAACACACATTTGTACTTTCCCATCCTTCTTAGGCACTGGAACGATGTTAGCTAACCATTCTGGGTACTCCACTACTTGCAAAAAATCGGCATTTATCTGCTTGACCACCTCATCCTTAACCTTCAAAGCCCATTCTGGCTTCATTCTCTGCAGCTTCTGCTTGACCGGCTTCGTGTTCGGATCAGTGGGGATGAAGTGCTGCACAATGTCGGGATCAATGCCTGGCATATCTTGGTACGACCATGCGAAAGCTTCAATGTTCTCTTTCAAAACCTCTACCAATGATTCTCTCTCTTGCGGCGACAGTGTTGATCCAATTTTAATTATTTTAGGTGATTCATCCGTCCCTAAATTGATTGAAATTAATTCATCCATGTTAAGTTGAGCGTGCCCCTTTCCATGTTGCTCGTCGAGCTCAGGAGGAACATCCTCTCGCGGGTCTATGTTCATGCCATACAAATCCAATGATGATAAAAAAGAGACACTGCAAGAGAGATGAGAAGAGAATGAATACTTCTTTTATTATTTGAAAATTGAATAATAGAACACAGAAGATAAAACAAACTGACACTCCTACCTCTTCAAATGAGGTTGAGGTTTTTATTGGAAACAAGGAAATCCTACACTATTACAAAAAAAAAAAGCAGGGAAATGCTATTCTACTGAAGACACCTACAAGTTATCATCAGATGGAAGTGATTCGATCCCCTCACAATCATGGATGAAAAGACAATCTTCTAAGCCCCAGTTTGATAAGGGTGGAGTTGTGGGTTTAATTGGATAGATCGCCTCGACTTCATAAGTATGCAATTCGAGACACAGAACCGCCTGCTCGAACATATCTGTCATGGAACCAGCATTAAGGTCTTCAACCCAATCCTTTTCTTTCTTACGAGTCTCACTAGTAACAATATCATCATCCAATGAAGCAGTAAGAGAGCACCATTCATCACCAAAGAAAATCTCAAACCCAGGTACACTGATCTTCTGATCCTCAAGGTAGCACGATTCAGGAAACCACAATATGGAAAGTCATCACCCTCCTTGACGAAAGCCCCATTCAAAGTTGGTCTGTATGGCTCAAGGGTTGAATCAGGGGTTCGTCCTTTCGCCCTCACGGAGTCTTTCTCTTTCTTCTTTTGAGCCATTTTCTTCTTATCTTCCTTAGTGGGTTGATAGCCTAGCCCATAAGGATGGATAGCAGACAGGTACTTCAAAACTTCAGCGATGCCTTGCAATCTTTGGCCCAATCCCATTCTAGGGAAGAATCCCATTCCTTTCATAATCTGTCCTACATGCAAATTCCCATGAGGATTATAATCGAGAGGTATCAACTCTTTCTGCTCTGGATCTCATTCAATAGCTTGTACATACTAAAACCCTGACAATAACACTTCTGATGACTCCTGGTTGATCTCACAGATTGGCACTCGACTATTTCTATTCATTTCCATATCTCCCTTCAAAGTGACCACTGATCCTTGGTGTGGAAACTTGATTTTCTGGTGAAGTGATGATGGTACAGCCCCGGTCGGATGAATCCATGGTCTTCCCAAAAGCAGATTAAAACTGGCTGGCACATCTAGGATCTGAAAATCAATTTTGAATTCAACTGGCCCAATAACAACTGGAAGAGTCACCATTCCCACAACTTCTCTGCGAGTGTTGTCATAAGCCCTGACAGTCTGTCCTGATGGCGAAAATTCAGATGGTTGAATCCCCAATGTAGTAGTAGTACTGAGTGGACATACATTCAATGCTGACCCGTTGTCAACTAAAACTGAGGGAACTCTATTTCCCATGACATCTACTGTGATGTACAAAGCCTGCAGATGATTACTCCCACTCTCGGGTAAGTCAGATTCAGTAAATGAGATGGACGGTCCATGATGAACCGGATTTACCAAACCTACCAAACCCTCAGGGGACGTATCAATAGGAACCTGCACCTGATTGAGCAACCGAAGCACCGTCTGCCTGTGTTTCTGTGAAGCCATAAGCAATCCCCAAATGGTAATGTTAGCCTGTGTTCTCTTCAACTGTTTCAATGTTTCTTCATCTTCTTCTATGACATCTGATCGCTGACCCTTCTCTAATTCCCCCAACGGATTATTGGCTTCTAAATGAGCTGGCTTGAAATGGCGTCCGTGAAAGGAATCGATCGAAATACATGGAATCGCAGCGGAAGACAAAAT
>JAESVK010072276.1:0-10516 GCA_017140935.1 Hamamelis virginiana
AAAATGTTTTTCAAAATCATCATTTCAAAATCATCATCCAAAATCACCATTTAGTGATAATTTTCATGCAAAACATAAACTAATTTTGAAAAAATTCGATCAAAAATCAAAATTTTGAGAAAATCAAAGAGGGGCACACTGGTGGCCGTCCTAGCCTGGACGGCTAGCCGTCTTGGGCTGGACGGTTGGCCGTCCTAACTAGGACAGTCACCTTGTTTGACCCGAAATTTTTTTTTTGTTTTTTAAACCTCATATGCTCATGTGCACTCTTGTGCTCATTCTAAGCATTTCTAAGCCTATTTTGCTCCAAAACTCTCTCACTCTTGATCCTCAATCATCATAAACCCAACCACACATTGGTTCATACCTTTGTCAACACAAAATCATCATTTCTCCAAGTTCTTCAACTTGTTTTCATTTGGTGTGAACCTCTCCACTTCTCTCAAACTCAGCTCTCTTCAAAAATGTCTAGAGATCAATCCCCTCCACCTTACTCAAAGTATCCATTCTTGGAAGTCAAGGCTAGATACAAGGCACCATCATATGGAGACTCCCATCCACCATCTCTACTCTTGGAGCCTAGAACACATCTTTCATATATTCACTCCAAAGAAAATGTAAGTTAAATCTCATCAATAACTTTTGATTCATATGCAATTGATTGAGTAGAAATGCTTGTTTGCATGTTGTGATTGTTGATTTTCATATCATTATAACTTTTGGGAAAAGCATGGGAGCCCCATTTCATAGCTTCACAAGCTTGTCAATGGTGCACACCAAGTGTTTGATGAAATGCCTCAATGAAGTAAACTTTGATTTTTCAAATCAAACATATCCTAATCATATTTCAATGATTTTTGTAGGATTTTAGAAAGTATTTGGCATGATCAATTACTTTTGAAAATATCATTTTGAAAATATGCATATCATATGTTTGATAAAATGCCTAAATGGCACCATCATCCATTTTCTTCTATACAAGTCATCTCATGTCAAGTAAAATATATCAAAAATTTTCTATGATGTTTTTAATTTGATTAAAACACCATCAATTTTAAATTTGAAATACTTTGGATTTTGGTTACACCAACCATGCCTTTGATAATAAATTGTGTCATGTAATATGCACACATCTTTTTGTAAAAACCTTTTGAAAATGTATTGATCATTTTGGTTCATTCAAAGCATAAATTTTACTTCATTTCATGATATGTAAATCAATAGTCATACTTGCATTACATTTGAATCAAAATTAACTTAGAAATAATAACATTGACTTTGATGTGAATATAACACAAATGTGCTTATGCAGCCCAATTTCGAAATTCGTACACGATACTCCTTGGGTAAACTGATCAAATGGTGGGAATTGATGGAGGCACGTAACCTCAAGCCAAGGCTATCGTAGAGCAGGCAGGCTTCAAGTTCTTTCTAGATTCTCTCTGGCTTGATAACATGGACAGGATGGCTATGATAGCTGTATCTGAACTCTGGTGGGATACCACCAACACATTCCATTTCGGGTTTGGGGAAATGACCATGACCCCACTCGATTTCACCATGATAACAGGACTTCCTATTGGAGGCCAACCAATTGCTTTCTACAATGATGCTCACATTGATGAAGAATACTTACAAAATACCTTGGGTGTCGAAAATATTCCTTTAACCAAAAAGGGAGTCAGGCGCTCTTGGCTCTATAATCATTTCAGCATTCAAACTGAAGATGGAGGAGGGGAACCAGAAGATATTGCCCGAGCATTCATTCTGTATCTGCTTTCATGCACTTTCTTCACTGGTACACAAGACATAGCCCCTTTAGGCTTCTTAGAGAGTTTACATGATATGGATAATGTTCACCTGTACGACTGGGGCGGAGCTGCATTAGCGACTATGTATCGCTCCATGTGTGACAAATCTCGAGATACTGCCCAGGACTTCTGTGGTTTGGCATTCATTTGGCAGGTATTGATTTCACTCAATTATCTTTCAATAGAATCTCTCTATATCTTTATCAATTTCCTGATCTTTCTTTCATGCAAGTATGGGCTTTCATCTACTTGGGTCTTGGTTGTCTTCTCTTAAAAGAGGGGGTCAACCAATGGCCATTTTTAGCTCGCTTTTATCCATGCAACAGGAAAAAATCCAACCTCCATAGGTATGATTATGCCACTGCCAAGGCTATTCTTGCTGGTCTCACTGCAGAACAAGTAAAATCTCAAACCATTGTCTTTCTCTTAAATCTTCCAAATTCAACTCTCATACTCTTCATAATCTTCAGGTGAACTGGGACCCATGGGGTATTTGGAGGACTACTTTGACTTCCCCCCACACGCAGAGCGTACTCCTGACACAGGCGAATCTTGTTTGAGGGGCCTGCTGGCAGATATTGGTACTTGGGTGAGAGAGTCTGTCGCCAAGTCTATGGAAACATGGATGCAGCTAGGGTGCCTTTTCTGCCTCCTGCAAATATGCGTCACACTGATAAACTGAAGGGTGAGGCCCTGTTAGAGTCCAAGAGAGGAGTGGATCTTTCCGCTTTCCTTTTCTCTGATGCGAGCTATGAGGTCTTCTGTCAACAGTTCTTGATGCGTCCTTTAGCAACTGGGGAGCTACCGGAGAGGGTATGACTTTTGAGAGTGCTTTCTTTCATCCCTGTAAATACAATCACAAAACTTCATCTTTAAGTCCACAGGGTCGTCGTTCCCGGGGTCAAAGCTCTAGAGCTGCTGCTAGTGATGATGATCAAGACGTAAATAGGCCTCCTGCCTTGCAGCCTGCAGACTGGAATATAGAGCTAATAGTTGAAGATAACTTCGTGACTTCTACTATTTCACGACCTTCAGTCGATGAGGGATATCACATAGATCCATCTTATGAACAAGTAAGTCTTCCACTGAATCAAAGAACTACACGTGCATGCCTACAGATACACTGACATCATTTCTTTCTGACAGGTCTCTCGAGAATACTGCTAGGACTACATCGATCTTACTACTGCCATGAGGCGTGACCTTCGCAGGATGAGCTTGAGGACTTCCGCTCTCACTCGTCAACAGGTAACCTCAAATCACATTCTCAAATTCATCTTCATTCCCTTCTCACAAACTGATCAAACCGTGAACACTGTTTCAGGCACCTGATCCACCACGTCACTCTTCAGCTGGCGAGGGATCTAGCAGAGGGATAAGGAGGAGCTCTCGAAGACGTTGACCAATCTTCTATGAGACATGGGGTTTCATTTTGAAAATCATATGTAATTTGCCAACATTTGTGCCAAAACATGTTTTCTCACTTTTATGGTGTATGTGCATTGTTAAAACTCATTCACTGCTATTAATTCTCACACTTTTTATCATGATTGAACTAATACCAATGTTTTAAAACTTATAAATAGCAACAAAGTCAACAAGAATCAAAATCGGGGCCCCGAATGCACAAAAACTCGAAAAAAAAATCGAAAATAAGCAAAATTGGCAAAATTGGGTGGCCAAATCCTGGTGACCATCCAAGCCAGGACGGTTGGCCGTCCACCCTAGGATGGTTGGCCGTCTTGCCTAGGACGGTCACCGTAATGGCCCGCCTTATTTTGCCTATTTTGAGCAGTTTCCAATTTTTGATCTTTTCAGTTTCTAATTTCCCTTCAAACCTGACCTAGGCCTATAAAAAGGAACCCTTAGCAGCCTCTACAACCATTCTACAATATTTTTAACCATCATGGAGGCTCTCCCCCAGGTTTTGAAAAGATTCATGGTGAGAATGATAAAGGAAGACAAAAAGGTGCTCGCTCGCTTCAACTTGATTGCATGTTTTTCTCTTCAACAAATCAAGATAGAAACCACGTTTCTCATTGCTGCAAGCCACTTTTGGGATCCCACAATTCATGTTTTCAACTTCGGCACCGAAGAAATATGCCCACTGCTGGAGGAATTCTGCGCGATCATGTCTGTTCCACTGAAAGGACCTTTCATCTTCCCACAGATTCGGCGTAAGTACACAATAACTCTCGCTTCTCTTCTTGAGATCACTGAAGGAGATGCTTCTACATTCATCGAAGGTACCAACCTTAATCTTCTAAAACTAGCTACTTCTTTTCTTCACCCCGGCTTGAATCAATTCACCACTTCACGGCCCGTTCAACATGCCTTAGTTTTATGCCTTCTCGAGCAATTTTTCTTCTGTACTGGCTCTTTCCTGGTTCCATTAGAATTATGTGAGCTAGTTTTACCCCTTTCCACATCTCAAAATATGATGCCCATGGTCCTCGCCGAAACTCTGAATGGCTTAGACAAACTTCACACTGACGCCAAAACTCCTTTTGAAGGTAGTCCCATTCTACTGCAAATGTGGTTAATCGAGAGGCTCAAATTCATTGCTCCTTCCACTGGTACTTCTTACCATGCTTCCTATCATCACCGTGCCATTACCCTTCCTCGAGAGCGTACCTTACTAGAATGGTTGACTTTTCTTTTTGCTCTCTCTTGGAATGACATCGAATGGTATGTGCATGACTGGAGCTGTTTTGGCCATTATCTGCTCCGTTCTCCAAGTTATTCTGCGGTGATTTTGGTAGGATTGAAGCATACCTCTTTCTATTGGGCAACCCGACTACTTCGCCAAATGGGGACCAAACAGACAATTCCATCTCTCTCAGAGCATACTTACACTTCCAAGGCGATCTCTCCATCGGTGGTAAAGGCTTTGATGTCAAGGTGGCCATCTGTATTGCGCACAACTCACATTGATTTCTCTCATGGGCCTTTTGAACTGGATGAGTTTTATAAACAATGGTTATCTCAGGATATGGGTACTCGGGGACAAGAAAGGAAGGCTAGGATTTTAGGACTTATTGAAAGTCTCTCATCTGAAGAGTAAGGGGACACTTCGTCACTTCCACCTAATGTTTCACAAGTAGTACTTTACAAGAGAAAAAGAGATGATGACTCTGAAGAAATTTCAAGGAAGGAATGAAGGATTTGATGAACTTTTGAAACACATTTCCCATGCTTTTTATTATTTTGAATGAATGGAATTAGAATCATATGGCATGTAATAGACCTTTGAAAGGTTTCTCTTCATCTCATGAATAAAAGAATTCTATCTTTTAGTTTTGAATAAATCACTGCAAATAATTGCAATTGAAAACAAACATTGGGTTGTTTTGCCATAGGAAATTGGACCACACCCAAAGTGACTTTATGGGCTGCCTACATATCTCCATTTTTTGAATATCTTTTTCTCATAAAACTTTCAACTTTCTTGTTTTGAATACTTGGAGAATCAGGTCCTTGTAGTTCATGGGATCAATTAAAAAGCATTTTTTTTAATGCTCTACTTTTTGCCTAGGCAGCCTTTGCAGTTTTTCTACCTAGCGAGCTCTTGCCCTAATTTTTACCTAAGCAGCCTTTTTAGGTTTTCTACCTAGCGAGCTTCTCTTTTTTTTATTATTATTATTTTTTTTTTATTTTTTTTATACATGATACTTTTTCAATTAATCCAGGTTAGTAGGCTGAGAGAATTCATTCCCATCTATGTCCATAAGACGCACTGCTCCACCTGATAGTATCTCCTTGATGATGTAGGGTCCTACCCAGCTTGGCTTGAACTTCCCTCTTGGATCATGAATCGGCATTCTGATTTCTTTGAGTACCAAATTCCCTTTCTTCAAGCCCTTGTTTTTGACTCTCTTGTTAAAAGCTCTTGCTATTCATCTATGATAACCTTGAACATGGTATAGGGCCCTCAATCTCTTCTCGTCAATTAGTGATAGCTGCTCATATCTATCCCTTATCCAATCGACTTCTGCTTGTTGGCTTTCCATAACTACCCTTAGTGAAGGTATCTTTAACTTAATTGGTAACACTGCTTCCGTACCATACACTAACGAGTAAGGCGTAGCCCCAGTTGACGCCCTAATGGATGTGCGATAGCCCCACAATGCCAGAGGCAATTTCTCATGCCAATCGTTGTACGTATCAGTGGTCTTCTTCAAAATGGTCTTTAAATTCTTGTTAGCTGCCTCTACTGCTCCATTAGTCTGCGGACGATAAGGAGAGGAATGGTGATGTACTATACCATATTTCTTAAGAAGCTCCTCAGTCTCTTTTTTGAAATGTTGCCCATTGTCTGAAATAAACTCACGTGGCACTCCATATCAGTAGATGATGTTGCACTGTATGAACTTGGCAACCTGCTTAGCACTCAAAGTCTTGTACGCTGCTTCTACCCATTTGGTAAAGTAATCTATGGCCACCAATATGTACTCGTGCCCATTCGAGGCCGCAGGAGTGATCTTGCCGATGATATCAATGCCCTATGTTGCAAATGGCCATGGTGATGACATGGTAGTGAGTAGCATGGATAGCTGATGCTTACCACTTGCAAACACCTGGCACTTATGGCACTTCTTAACATGTTTAGCACAATCACTTTCTAAGGTCGACCAATAGTAACCCAATCTCAAAATCTTCTTCGCAAGCATATACCCATTCATATGTGGAGCCCCAGCCCCTTCATGTATTTCCTGAATAAACTGCTCTGCTTCGTCTTCTGTTACACACAAGAGATGGACACTGTCAAAAGACCTTTTATACAATCTCCCACTGCACAAGATGAACTGGCTAGCCAACCTTCTTAAAGTTCTTCGGTCAATATAGGATGCTTCTGGTGGATACTCCCTTTTTTCTAAGTACTGCTGAATATCATGGTACCACGGCTTCCCGTCGTTTGGTTCTCCTTCCATTAGGGTACAACAGTAGATAGGTTTTTTTTTAGATTCAATGATCATTGGTGCTACTCCCCCTTCCACTGAAATCTCTGTCATGGATGCTAGAGTGGCTAAGGCATCTGCAAACTTGTTCTTTCACCAGTGTCTCTACATAATCGTGATATGGCAGCAACTTCTCATCCTTAGTCTTCCATTCTCCTATAGTCTGGCATATGATAAGGGCTGAATCTCCATACACTTCAAGCTCTTCTACTCCCAAGGCCATTGCCGATTCTAAAGCTAGAATGCAAGCTTCATATTCAGCTATGTTGTTGGTTGCCTTAAAGTTCAGTTTCACTGCCACAGGTATCAACACATCTTCTGGCGTTTCCAGACAAACTCCTATACCACATCCTTTTCTATTCAATGCTCCATCAAAATGCGCTTTCCATATCTTCTTCTTAACCACAAGGATCTTTTCATCTGGGAACTGGTAATTACCATTGTCTGCTTGTGAAGTAGCACATTCTACCATGTGTTCTGCTATAGCTCTTCCTTTTACTGATTTCTGCAGTACATACTGAATGTCGAATTCTGACAATAACAATAACCATCGCGCTGTTTTATAGGACAAAGCAGGCTTCTCAAGTAGATACTTCAATGGGTCCATTCGACTGATCAAGAGTACTTGGAAAGACATCATGTAATGGCGAAGCTTTTGAGTTGCCCACACTAATGCCATGCATGTCTTTTCCAAAGCACTATAGTTCACTTCATAATCTGTCATCTTCTTGTTGAGATCGTAGATGGCATTCTCTTTCAAGGATTCTTCAAGATATTGAGCTAACATAGCTCCCATCGCGGTTTCGGTGACAGTTAAGTAGAGTAATAACGGTTCACCTTGTCGCAGAGGAACCAGTATTGGTGGGTTGCTCAAATACCTTCTGATGGTATCAAATGCCTCTTGACATTCCTCATTCCACTTAGTCGGTACATCCTTCTTTAGCAGCTTGAAAATCGGCTAGCAGATAGTCGTCAACTGAGCTATGAAACGGCTTGATAAACTAAATTCTTCCCAAAAATCCCCGGATTTCCTTTTCTGTCTTTGGTGGTTGCATCTCCATGATGGCTTTGATTTTCCCCGGATCTATTTCTATCCCCCTCTGTGTGATCATAAAACCAAGCAGCTTTCCAGCAGTCACTCCAAAGGCACATTTCTGAGGGTTCAAACGCAACTTGTACTTGATAATTCTTTCAAAGAACTTCTTCAGAGCAGCTAAATGTCCTTCCCTATCCACAGACTTCACGATCATATCATCTACGTACACTTCCACCTCCTTGTGAATCAAATCATGCAGCAGTGTGGTAGCCATCCTTTGGTATGTCGTGCCAGCATTCTTAAGGCCGAAGGGCATAACCCGATAACAAAATGTCCCCCATTGCGTGATGAAGGCAGTCTTTTCCATATCTTGAGAAGCCATTTTGATCTGGTTGTAACCTGAAAAACCATCCATAAAAGATAAGAGTGCATGGCCAGCAGTGTTGTCAACCAATACATCTATATGACGCAGAGGGAAATCATCCTTAGGACACGCCTTATTGAGATCTCTGAAATCAACACACATTTGTACTTTCCCATCCTTCTTAGGCACTGGAACGATGTTAGCTAACCATTCTGGGTACTCCACTACTTGCAAAAAATCGGCGTTTATCTGCTTGACCACCTCATCCTTAACCTTCAAAGCCCATTCTGGCTTCATTCTCTGCAGCTTCTGCTTGACCGGCTTCGTGTTCGGATCAGTGGGGATGAAGTGCTGCACAATGTCGGGATCAATGCCTGGCATATCTTGGTACGACCATGCGAAAGCTTCAATGTTCTCTTTCAAAACCTCTACCAATGATTCTCTCTCTTGCGGCGACAGTGTTGATCCAATTTTAATTATTTTAGGTGATTCATCCGTCCCTAAATTGATTGAAATTAATTCATCCATGTTAAGTTGAGCGTGCCCCTTTCCATGTTGCTCGTCGAGCTCAGGAGGAACATCCTCTCGCGGGTCTATGTTCATGCCATACAAATCCAATGATGATAAAAAAGAGACACTGCAAGAGAGATGAGAAGAGAATGAATACTTCTTTTATTATTTGAAAATTGAATAATAGAACACAGAAGATAAAACAAACTGACACTCCTACCTCTTCAAATGAGGTTGAGGTTTTTATTGGAAACAAGGAAATCCTACACTATTACAAAAAAAAAAGCAGGGAAATGCTATTCTACTGAAGACACCTACAAGTTATCATCAGATGGAAGTGATTCGATCCCCTCACAATCATGGATGAAAAGACAATCTTCTAAGCCCCAGTTTGATAAGGGTGGAGTTGTGGGTTTAATTGGATAGATCGCCTCGACTTCATAAGTATGCAATTCGAGACACAGAACCGCCTGCTCGAACATATCTGTCATGGAACCAGCATTAAGGTCTTCAACCCAATCCTTTTCTTTCTTACGAGTCTCACTAGTAACAATATCATCATCCAATGAAGCAGTAAGAGAGCACCATTCATCACCAAAGAAAATCTCAAACCCAGGTACACTGATCTTCTGATCCTCAAGGTAGCACGATTCAGGAAACCACAATATGGAAAGTCATCACCCTCCTTGACGAAAGCCCCATTCAAAGTTGGTCTGTATGGCTCAAGGGTTGAATCAGGGGTTCGTCCTTTCGCCCTCACGGAGTCTTTCTCTTTCTTCTTTTGAGCCATTTTCTTCTTATCTTCCTTAGTGGGTTGATAGCCTAGCCCATAAGGATGGATAGCAGACAGGTACTTCAAAACTTCAGCGATGCCTTGCAATCTTTGGCCCAATCCCATTCTAGGGAAGAATCCCATTCCTTTCATAATCTGTCCTACATGCAAATTCCCATGAGGATTATAATCGAGAGGTATCAACTCTTTCTGCTCTGGATCTCATTCAATAGCTTGTACATACTAAAACCCTGACAATAACACTTCTGATGACTCCTGGTTGATCTCACAGATTGGCACTCGACTATTTCTATTCATTTCCATATCTCCCTTCAAAGTGACCACTGATCCTTGGTGTGGAAACTTGATTTTCTGGTGAAGTGATGATGGTACAGCCCCGGTCGGATGAATCCACGGTCTTCCCAAAAGCAGATTAAAACTGGCTGGCACATCTAGGATCTGAAAATCAATTTTGAATTCAACTGGCCCAATAACAACTGGAAGAGTCACCATTCCCACAACTTCTCTGCGAGTGTTGTCATAAGCCCTGACAGTCTGTCCTGATGGCGAAAATTCAGATGGTTGAATCCCCAATGTAGTAGTAGTACTGAGTGGACATACATTCAATGCTGACCCGTTGTCAACTAAAACTGAGGGAACTCTATTTCCCATGACATCTACTGTGATGTACAAAGCCTGCAGATGATTACTCCCACTCTCGGGTAAGTCAGATTCAGTAAATGAGATGGACGGTCCATGATGAACCAGATTTACCAAACCTACCAAACCCTCAGGGGACGTATCAATAGGAACCTGCACCTGATTGAGCAACCGAAGCACCGTCTGCCTGTGTTTCTGTGAAGCCATAAGCAATCCCCAAATGGTAATGTTAGCCTGTGTTCTCTTCAACTGTTTCAATGTTTCTTCATCTTCTTCTATGACATCTGATCGCTGACCCTTCTCTAATTCCCCCAACGGATTATTGGCTTCTAAATGAGCTGGCTTGAAATGGCGTCCGTGAAAGGAATCGATCGAAATACATGGAATCGCAGCGGAAGACAAAAT
>JAESVK010072279.1:0-12079 GCA_017140935.1 Hamamelis virginiana
CAAGGGTGGAACCTAATTCCAAGATCTTCTTGGTTGTGGGTAAAATTCTTGTTCCAACAATATTAACCATGTGGCTCTTTTGGTGGAAATAATTTTATGATAAACTTTACCAGTTCACCCAGCCGGAGAAATGTCCAATCATAAAAAGAAGAAGATGCTATTAACCCAATATCAAGGATTGGGAATAAAAGTTGATAGTGAAAGTGGGGGTTCCTAATCATACATTGAAGAAAATTCTCGACCCATCCCTTTTGGAAGAATCTAAGGAAAATCAAATTATTCGGCATTTTCACAAGTGGCGGTAAAGTATATAGTTAGATAGAGATATAAGTTCTGGCTCGTGGTTCATGTATCTCTCTTATGGAATGAGATTTTGGATTTCATTATATATAGATAAAAATTGATCCATTTGTTGCTTTCTCTTCTTAACTAATAATTAATCGCTAATCCTACTAATGTATTTAAGCTTGGCTTTGATAATTGTCATTTTTCTTTGGGACAAGCTTCTTTGTTAAAGGCATCCTTATCCTCGAAAAATTAGTCTTAACTTTTGAAGACCGAAACGCAAGAAAAAATTGAAACTTTTATTTGAAATATCTTCGCAATATCGTATCAGACGATTTAAACCTTAGGAAGAAAGGAATGATGAATGTGGATTCAATGCGCCCATTCGGCTAATCTCATGAAAAATCAACCTCTAAACTTTTTTTGAGTTACCCTTTATCCGGGCAGGTTTGTTTGCTTCTCCTTTATTTTTCAAATTATATGTGTGAAGCAAAATTTGGACTTTTATTTCTGAAATTTCTCCTCCCGAGTTCTTGGATAAAGAGTTTTATTTCGCACTAAAATGAGTGATTACTAAAGCAGTTGTATCTAGAAATGAGAAACCTGATATTTGATATGTATATATCATACTACTAAATATGTATTTATCGATGGCATTTCTAATAATTCTCCTTTCGAAGATCATCTACCGATCCGCTAAAAGGACGATCTTTAAACAAAAGTTTTGTTTTGTTTTGTTTTGTTTTGTTTTTTTTTTTAATTTACTAACCCCTGAGACAAGACATTTGGTCTCTCTTTTGTGATTTTTTTCCCCAAAGGTAACCATTTTTTAGCATGTGGACGGTGCTTTGACTCTTTCTTTTTTCTTTTTTTTTTTCGTCAAGCAATGAAATGTCCGAGCTATCAGAATTCGATTAATCTTGCTCCCCACACGATGCCACCATTTTATGGGGTCATATAACGTCCGGACTAATAGTCCTAACTGGTAGCTGGCTAAGACAATTTGGTTAATTTCAAACCCAATATATCTGGATTTATAGTTCATTCTTTTACCAGCATACCAACTCTAAACAGTTGCTTTGCCTCTTCTCCTGGAGACACTTTTTTTTTAATGTTTGAATAGGCAAAATACCTCAAGATTCGACTCCAATGGTTGGTGAAGACGGTGGGAATGGTAGGAGACGCTATTTTGCGTGAACATATTTTCATTCAGTATTATAAATGTAATTGGCAAAAATTGAACATTCGCTCATTAGGTGGGCCCCATGCCAATCATGCTTCCAAAACAAATCTTGGAAAAATTATGATTTGATTTTTTTTTTTCCCCTTAAATCAGTGGAATATTTTTAATAACAGTACTTAAATATTTTAAAATTATCATCTTCTACTTTCATATACTTAATTTCCCTTTTTTCCTTTAATTATTTAGATCTATTTTAATTTTTTTTGGTGAATTACTATAGAAGCAATTTAATTAACTATATAGTTGTCAACTTGTCTCCTTTTAATTATTACTGAACTAATAATTATTAGGAATCTATGATTGCATTAAAGAGCTATAGATTTCATGTCATTCATGTGGGTGTAACATGAATCTGAATGTAACGGCCTTAAAGTACCTTTACACACCGTATCAGATCGATATGCCGTAAATTGCTTTACACATATAGTATTGGAGTGTAAAGCGTACAGGAGTCTCTGCAATCCCATATGTATCAGGTGATACATATAGGATCTACGATACTTAAAACTATGGTGATGCCTGGAAAATAACTAATTTTATATATATTAAAAAATAAAAAAATAAATAAAAAAAAGGGACTCTAGAGAGCTTTCTTTAATCACCAAATAAGTTTCCCACATGGTTTTCCCCAAACCCTTTTTCATACTGACCCAAGTAACGATCTGAAATAAATTCGAAAAATCTCACACCAAGTTACTTTCACAGGACAATTGCAAGTGCTGAAGTGTTTCTGTTAAAAAATAAATAAAAATAAAAAATAAAAATGGCAGGATTATCCATAAAACAAATATGTGTACCAATCTAAGCAGTATTCAACTGTACAATTTTCAGCTTATAAGCTGAGGAATTCCACACGTACACAAGCAGGACGAGAAAGAGAAAAGTAAAAGAAGATGATCTACATATAAAGGCTTACAGTGATTCCAAGCTGCACAATGACACAAGTACATGCAGAGAAACCATAGATTTGTCTTTAAGATTCTTGCCGCCTCGTTGCCTCGTTGAATACCGTTCCTACTCCTTTCAACTGTAAGTCAGCAGTCTGAGAAAGAAGTTAGTTATTGTTAGTTTCTTATACCTTATAAAAAGAATGGAAGAAGCTAGGTATTGAATTTTACAAGAAGTTTTCATTCTCCAGGATAACAGAAGCATCTTTGCGTATAACTTGAGGAGTGCATGTGCTTGAAAATGGGTTAACAAAGCAACCGTCTAATAGAGAACTTATTTGTACAGTTCGAACAGCAAGATAAAAATCCCAAGATTCCTGTCTCCGTAGGTTGGGCAATGTCCCTTTCCCGTTTCTGTAAAACTCTTAAAAACTCTTCTGAGCTTAGTTTTCCATCGCGGTCCACATCAAAGAGATGGAAAATGATTTCTATCACATTGTCAGTAAGAGGAACTCCGCATACCTGATATTGCGTAGATCACTTCATCAAGATAGAAATTTGAAGATACAAATTTGGTATTCAGAAATCATTTTGTATGCGGCAGATAATTCAAACTAATTGGGAACATTGTTCAGAAATTGGAGTGGGCAAAGTAATTTGAGAATGAATGAGTGGGCAATGAATATTAGCTAAAAGTAAAAACAACATTAACTATCACTTGGTAAATTCATTACAGTTAAATTTGGTGAATAGTTCAAGAATAATTTGCAGTACACAAGATAAATATTGGACCATGGAAATATTTATGATAAAATCAAGAAAATGGAGCTCTACATGCATGATCATGAAGTGCTCTGATATGGAAGCTACAGCACTGCCCCATTTTAATGAAGTTATGCATGACTATGCATGCAGGATTCCACCTAACATTGGAACTTTATTGAAAAAGTTGCTCATAGTTCAGCAATTTATCCAAATTTTTGAGATCCTTGTCAGAATGTAAGAAAATACCCTTGATTCACCCAAAAAAAAAAAAAAGAATAAATGCATAAACTAGGAAAAGAGGACAAACAAGTCATACTTGGGATGCAGCTCGTTTGAAATCCTTCTTCCTTAACAGGCCTTTCACTTTCCCATAACTAAAAAGGGCCAAAGAAAATGGCTGCAATCTCTTACGTAGCTCTGCGAAATTCTTGAATTCTTCTAAAGTAATGCGCAAGTCACTTAAACTTGGTTTATTATTTAACTCATCAACCCGATCAAGCAACCTGTTCAAATGACTCATGTCAGCAGAAGCAACCATGGAGAGGGCAAAATCCTTAGCTGATATGGTTCCTTGTGATTTGTAGTCATAATGGGTGAACTCCAATCTGAGAATCTACCAAAAAAATAGACAAAATAAAATATGACGACTTTAGAGCTACATAAAGAGCAGAAACAAACAATTTTATGAAACATAGAGAAGTGATCTAATCAGCATTTGCTCACTTTAACTAAAGTCAGCAAATAACACAAGCCCTTGGATTCCCATTCACTTAATGGAAGATTCATCTCAAGATTCCAATCCAAGGGTTTGTGTTATTTGCTTACTTTAGTTAAAGTCAGCAAATGCTCACTAGATCATTTTTCTATATGTATATATAAGGGTAAATTAGAGAAAACCACCTAACCTGTAGAGGTAATCACATATTAACACCCTATACTTCAAAACCGGACAAAAAACCCCTTAAATAATTAACAAGTGAAACTTTTCCCCTTGCCGTTAGATTGCACTATAAGATATATTGATGGTAAACAATAACATGATCATAACGCGGTGGTATCTAAAGTTTTTTATACCAAATTTTCCCTTAAACAAATTTACTGATTATTTTGTCCTTCGTTATACATATTAATATATTATACATGAGACACAAGTTATCCTCATCAATTGTGTCTTTGAAGGTTGGGCTGAAAACCTCTCTCTCTCTCTCTCTCTCTCTCTCTCTCTCTCTCTCTGCCACAAGATCTCTACCCAAAACTAAGAATGCCCCCGCGATTATTGTGGTACCTGTAGAAACAGACAAGAACCAAACTTGAAGGATAAATCATCTGCAAAGCTCAAAAGATCCATAGATGAATAAAATCCAGGAATATATATAAATATATAAGCATGATATCTGTCTCATTGTCCTCTCGACTGCTATACAGTGCAGTGATTGACAATGCCATCTATGCCACTGCAAGTCTAGTGTAGAGAGAGAGAGAGAAGAGTGGTTGGTTAGCATTTATATATATATATAGAAAAATGTTCTTATGAGGGATACCTCATTTTAACTAAAATTAGCTAAGACCCTTCGGCCATTGGATTGGAATCTTGAGATGAATCATGCATTAAGTGAATGAAAATCCAAGGACTTGTGTTCTTAGCTGATTTTAGTTAAAATGAGGTATAGCTGATAAGATCAGGACTCTATATATATATATATATATATATATATATATATATATATATATAGAGAGAGAGAGAGAGAGAGAGAAAGCAGTGTGTTATATAAGCTTTATCGCTGTTCATGGCAGCCAAAAAAAGACATGTACATAACCCACCAGTCTCTCTCCCATGCACTCAGCAAAAAAAGACCAAAAGAAGGGAAGGTGATTGCAAAGGAAGGTCAACCAACACAACCAGTGGTAAAGACGATTAGAGAGAGATGAAGAGTCGAAGAGAGTAAATTAAAGCTCAAGGAGCGAGACAATTAGAGAGAATAATGAGAGGAAAACATGAAAAAATCAAAGCCATAGTACCCATGGGTTATAGTTCAAGGGTTTGTTTTAATCCAGTTTTAAAGTATAGGTTGTTAACGTGCGATTACCCCTTCAGTGCAGGGGGGTTAAAAATGGCGGCATGCAATTTAAGGTTTTCTCATTTACTGTTATTTTCATGGTAGTCCTGCTTCTGATTCAGTTTGGTATGTCCATCCTTTCATATTGCTTCTCAAAATCAAACAGGTAATTTCATAGTTAAGATTTACTAATGCTATGGTTGAAGCATTCCTTTTCCTCTATTTTTCATCCTTATCTACAGCTACAACCCTAGGTTTTCTGAATAAAGGCCCCATACTGCATCAGATGATACAAAATCAATTTCTAACTCCTATTGTTCAGTTTAAAGGTGCCGCTGCAACCACAATTTCCAAAAATTTCTATGCCTCTTTAGGTTGTTTTAGGTCCCCACATATGGCTTAATCTCAATGCTGGTTACTTAATCCAAGATCGAGGCTTGTCAAAACCCAGCGGGCAACAGACAAGAACCATGCCGTTATCAAATATAGTGCACCAGAGTCTACCATGCCAATCATCCTGTAAGATGTACAATACAGTGGGGAAAAATGCTCATTGTTATTATAATAGAAGTAGTAGTAACAATAATAGTAGTAGTAATAACGAATAGCAGAATGTAGAAATATTGAACACATTAAAAGTACCATCATTTATAATTAATAAAAGATCTATTAAAGATTTGGGCACGAAACATACTTCATCATGCAGGCCTCTCATAAATTGGACAAATTTATCATGTTGGAGGCACGTGTTTCCATCTTTTCCAAAGAAATACTCCACCAGGCCTCCATTTTCTACAGAGCCACTAACTTTCAATCCAACTCGATGTCCATCCCTATGGAGAGCCCCTTGTCGGTTATGAGCTCGCATCAAAGCCATCACTTCCTTGAATTCACCCTTACTTATCTCTCTATATATGGAAAAAAACAGTCAAGTTATCACTAATCAGAATGCTGGAAATAAGAAGAAAAAAAAGCTTCATAGAGAATTATGTAATAGACATGAATCGAAAACTATACTGAACATTTAAAAGTTCAAATATAGATATAAACCATTCAAAACAAGCAACGATAAGAGCTTCCATTCTTCCCGAACATGATAGCTGTCATCTATTGGTTTAATGGTCATAAGTTTGCCAAACCTGAAAGAATTTTTGTTTAATGGAGACGCTCAATATAATTATATGATCTCTAAAAACTTAGTGGCATTTAGTGGAAGCCAAAACCTAACTGTTATCGCTTTGCCTATGCATGAAAAGGTCATATTTCCTTATTTTGATTTGAAAATGTATTTCCAAAAAGGCTGCCAACTCCAGTAAAGTTGGCGGTCGTATCATGGAATGAAATTACAGGTTCCATGAACCAATGGGAAACGTACAAATCAACTATAAAATGTTCAGTGTTCAAACTTTAAAATTTAGAGAATCCAAATGAAGATAATTTGCACACTGGAACTAAGAAATATCATCTCAGAATGTGCTAGCCAGCAACTGATGAAAAACATATCTCATCAAACTTGGACAAAGAAGCATAATAGAAGGAAAGAAATTAGATTTAATAGATCAATGGTATATTGTTAAGAGGAAGAAAAAAATTGCTGATTTGCTGCATTTTCATATGTTATTGTGATTACATATGCATGAAAAGAGGTGGTCTGAGAATCCGTCAATTGAATGTCAAAGAAATTGGTGAAGGGTAAGGGTAAGGGTTTATCAAGGGGAAACAATGACAAGATGCATAATATAAATGGCTTTCCTAACCGCATTGAAATGGCTGAGGAGGTTGTTTCCATTTGCTCTATATTCTAAGGAAGATAAGGAATAAAAGAATCTTTGCAAATAGCCACTATCCTATGGAAAATTAAAACTCATAATTGGGAGGTGGCAAAGTTTCATGGTCCTATTTCGTATGTGCCACTCGAGCTTTTTTTTCTCCCTTGTAAAAATCTATTTTAATTAATAAAAAAACAAAAAAAATTAAAAATAAAAGAGTGTTAATCAAGTAAGGTCAGCAGTAGATCTGACTACAATGAATCATTCCATCACGCTGAGGATTGTTTGAGAAATGAAAGGAAAAGATTAAATCATTTTGATTAGTACATTACTAGATGGGGAAAAAGATGGTCAAGGAGAAGTTAAAGATAACATGTGGACTATATTCCACGGTCAGGAAAGCAAAAGTAACAAAATGCAACAGGTATATGCATACTATTGGTATAAGTGATGCCTCCAATAACATTACCAATTATGAAAATGGTTTAAGTATTTCATTATGCAAAACTTGTATGAATACCAACCCATTATTGTCAATGTCAAACATTTTGAATGCCACTGAAAAGCATGATTCTGGGATGCTGAGTAGCGTAACAAAAAAGATATACCTGGTGCAAAGAAAATTAAAGATCTTAGTTCTTTATAAACCAAAAACTTATCATGCACAAACTGAATATTTAACTAAGAAATTAAAAAGAAAAAAAAAATAAAAAGAAAAACCTCAAATCAACAATTGAACAAAGCCTTAATCCCAACATGGGGTCCGCTAAACGAAGAAACACACAGACGGAAATAAATAAATAAATCATTCAGATTCTCTTTATATTAAAAATAAAAAATAAATAAATAAAACGCAATGGTGATATATTGGCAACTTACTCTTTGAAGGATATGAGTCCATCATTGTTCATATCAAAAAGCATGAAAAATTTTGAAGGAGCACAACGTAACTCGCCAGGACTTCTTTCCCCTCCCAGATATCCATCTCTAACCAGGTTTGATTCAGATGGAGGGAAAACATGAACAACAGCCCTCATTAAATCTTCCGGTCTCATAAGCACTTCTCCCCCTGGTTTCCGATAAGATGCGAAGTACTCAAAAACCTTTGAGAACAACAGTGTGAGAGATTGACAATGTGATGAATATTCATGAAACAGTCATTTGTAAATTAAACTCTCAATGGACTCCATGCAATGTACAAGCTAGGATAAAGGAGGCTGATGAAATGTAATATCAATCCATAGGCCCAAGGATCATGCACTGAAAAATAGGATATACGATAAATAGTGCAAAAAACAAAGAAGAATAGCCAAAAGGCCAACAACATTGCTTAACTACTGAAAAACCACATACGAACACATTATATATTAAAAATACATGGAACAGATACAACATATCTTAATAGAACACATAAACAACACACAAAAAAACTAGAATGTAACCCTGTACAAAAAATGCATGAAAAAAAATAGAATATAACCCTGTCAGGAAAAAAAAAAAAAAACAGTGCAACAGATCATGTATCATGTATGAAACCACTTTTACACACAAATTAATGATGACAATGATAACTATGATAATGAACATAACTTGATTCAACCAACAATAAAAATAATAATGCTACATTGATATTTTTACTTTCTAGTTATATTGAAAATAGAATGGATCCAAAAACTTTAGTACGTTGTTTTTCAACAAAATCACTTGCCATAGCACTTAATTACACAAAATTAGCCTTCAATGTCAAGAACTTAGCCACTTGAAAAAATTTATTTAAATGTGGAGCAAACTTGCGGTGTAATTCTCTCTCATGATTAAAAATAAATAAACAAGAAAGTTGTCAAAAAGTTAGTGGGAGAGTGATGGAATTGGTTTAAAAAAAGAAAGTCATGGGTGGGTGGACTGGAAATTACATATACGTGACTTTACATAATAGTAAGTATTACTTTTATAAGTAAAGAAATGTGAAGACACCAAAGGCCCCTTCTCCTTTATAATATTATAGATAAACTATGCCTTCAAATATTTGATAGAGGACAGTTGATAGTTGATACGTATCTGTATTTCTTTTTTCTTTTTCCTTGTTTTTCTGTCAAAGAGATGATACGTATACGTGTTTCAACTAACCAAAAAGAAAACTATACATCCATTTAGTATCAATGTGTGATTTATTATTTGATGGGAGTTAAATGGCAACTGCAAAAAGTGCACGAGTCCAAAGTCCTTGATTTAAAGGGCCATGTTCTCATAATGTTTCAAAATAGTGGGGGCCCACTTCGAAGGTCTCCTGCCCACTTAGTTTTGTTCAAGAGTCTTAACAAGCACATAGTTATGTTTGAGAGCCTTAATAAGGTCCTGTAGATGCTTTGTTTTGAGACTCATGTTTGTTATACTTCATTAATTTATAATTTATAAATAAAGTTTTCACCTAAGTAGCACAAACATGTTAAAGGGAAGTTGTGTCGTCTCGGAAAAGTCTTGGATGTAGAAGAATAGAATCCACTCTATCCCATATCGCCTAAATAAAAGGCTTGCTATAGCTTCATATACCTATATTGGCCCCCCCACCTACAAGCTTATGCTTTTAGGTCGAAAACTTGACATGGTATGAGAGCATTGGTTATCCACGTGACAAGGCCCAAACAAGCCTGCACGTGAAGGGGAGTGGAGAAGAATATAATCCACTCTATCCCACATTGCCTAAATAAAAAGCTTGCTATTGTTGAGGTTTACTTGTGGGTTATCCCACATTAGAAGGAAATAAAAAAGGGGTTGGCTTAATATAAAATGAATGGGGCTCACCACTAATGGGCTTAAGCCTTTTATATGGGTTTGGGTTCCGGACTTGTATATTGAGCTTGTTTCCTTAGATTTTGGACTCCCTGTCTCCCCAATAGCTATTGCTTCATATACCTATATTGGGCCCTCCACGTACAAGATTAGGCTTTTAGGTTGGAAACTTAACATTGGACATATATCTGACATGCCTTAAGCATGTCCCTATTGTTTATCTCTTAACATCCATGTTTGTGGAGAATATCATCAATAATAATTTCTCCTAACTTAAGGCAAACTAAGGTTAGAGAGTATGAACGATGGATAATGATAACAAGTTTGGAAAGAGCTGTGGAGATGTACATGTGAAGGCTTGAGATCAAATTGATAAACTTAAAATCTTCAAGACTAATAGATCTACTCATAAAAACAATGAGGACACTCCTTAGACACACAATGAACACATTGAAAGACAATTTTTTGTTCATTATAAAAATATTCTAATAATGGTACACACATATTTATGTATTGTCATATTGTGTCTATGTTATATTATTTATGAATTTGCCATGTCAACAGGTCCATGTTGTGCCGAATGCATGCCACACATTTGTATCCATGCAACACTCGCACTAACATAGTGAGTTACTGTTCACACAGTTGTAGTAGTTAACTAGTTGGGTTTACTTGTTCTTTCGGGTTTCTTTTACTTAGCATATTCAAGCACCAAGACTCATCGTTCTTAGGTTTTCAGTCGTAAAAAGGTTTTGATATCACTGGTTAAAGGTAAGAAATTATCAACTGAGAATTTACAGCTTTGAAAATCTTGCTAGAAGGAATAATGAATTTTCCCAAGTGTGAATGCATGGGTTAGCGATTACATGGTTTGGGGGGATGAAGGCATGCATTGGAATTGCATTTTTGCTTTAAATTTTCAAGATTATGATTTAAAGATGGTGGATCTTTTCTTGGAAATTCTTTATGCGATGGACATCTTGCTTTGGAAACTTTGTTCTAAAGGAGTTTTCTAACTAAATTCATTTCAGAAGTTAGGACATCGTGAGAATACCAAGTAAGAGGGTGTAGGATTCGAAAGCCCCTTTTAAGGTAGCCTTTTTTGTATGGATGACTACTAGAGACAAATGCCTCATCTTGAATAACTGAGTAGAGGTTGGAACTTGGTAACTAGGTGTTTTTTGTGCAAGAGTAAGGAGAAAAGTGTGGACCATCTTTTTATTCCTCGTCACTTCACCAGGGAGCTTTGGTCTTTTCTTTTTGTATCGGTGGGAATAAGTTGAGTTTTGCCAAAAACAGTGAAGGATCTTTTATAAGGTCGGTGGATCCAAGGTGGTGACCAAAGATTCGAGGTAGTTTGGAAGGTGTGGAAAAAAAAAATGGAAATATAAGAATTTAAGAAGATGAGGAATTATCTATTGCAATGCTTAAAGACCTTCATCTAAAGTTGTTTTTCCTTTGGTTTAGAGCATCTGAAGTTGGTTCAAGAGTTCCTTTCTAGCTTTGTTGGACAATCGTAATTGGGGTTGATTCTTTTCAACCCATGTGTATAGTGTTCATTGGCCAAAGACCTCTTTTATATATAAAATTTTACTCATTAAAAAATAAAAAGATTTAAACATGTATTCGATGTTTTTAAGCTGAATTACACTCAAAGGCATTCAAATATACCTAAAAAAAAGGCCAATCCTCTTCGCAAAACTCCCTTCTACTAAGTCCCTATTTATTTTTTTTGGTAAGCCTACTAAGTCCCTATTCACCCCTAAACTTTTCTTCACAAGCTCTAATCCTAAATCTCCATTTAAGGGTTGAATACTCAAAAAATCTGCATCACACCTCTCCATAAAAGGGGTTCCAAACTGACCTTGCTTTGAATGGGCCCAAAATAATAACATAAGTAATCCAATGTAAGAGCAACAGCTAAAGAATCCAATCCAAAACAGATTCTGCACTATTTGGGACCTCGCCAAGGACATTTCATTAATATATTAGTCTATAAAATTTTGCAATCTAGTAATAGTGTAAAACAACTTGGCCTCATTAACTATTTTATGTAAAACAACTAAAAACGGAAGGTATTTGATCCAACATTTCAAGATAAGTGATAAATGAAATAACAAGTTTTGAAACGATAAAGAAACATGTTACTTCTTTAAAAGGCTGAAATACTGACAATAACTGAGATGTCACAAAAGGTAAATTGAAACACATAATTCCATGGACATGTAAAAGAAAGGAATCAAAAGTTAAATCATGTTATGAATACCCTCGTGAGTGGGGGGG
>JAESVK010072295.1:0-12999 GCA_017140935.1 Hamamelis virginiana
TATATATATATATATATATATATATATATATATATATATATATATATATATATATATATTACATCCAAATTGTAAGAGATACACGCTGAAAGGTGTGGGAATACACAATCACATTATTTCCCAATAAATACAAATTAAAATAGGAAAATTTGGCTGGAAGTCCAGATGAAAAAATGTTTCATGCAAAAAGTCCTGTAAATAGTTTTTATTTGAGAAAAGTCCTTTTAACACTTAAGGACAAAAATACCTGCTTTGAATTTCCTTTTTATTCTTTTTTTTTTTAGCAAAAATATTTGATATATTTTCACGGCGCAAGAGAATTAGAAAGAAAGAAAAGAGAAAAAGAGAATTAGGGGAAGAAGATACGCTTGTCATCGGAGAGAAAGAGAAGAGAGAATTTATTTCGCCGGAATCTGTTGAACTGGCATGAGCTCGCCGAATTATCTTCCTTTGCCGATAAAATGCAACCGTCCACTTCTCTCAATCTCTTTTTCTTCTTCTTGCCGTCACAGAGAGAGAGACATAGCGCCGTGTGTAAGTTTTATATGGCTAAACGTTTTCTCAATGGATCGAATCACAGTCATTCACCAACGAATGCCACGGCTCCAAACCTATCTCTGACAATGAAGTTGCACTAAAAAACGAGAATCTCTACCCTCTATCACACCTAAACCTCCATGATCTCCCTAACACCACCGATGATTTAATTTTTCATCGATCTGCGTTGAAGCATGACCATTGCTAGATGAGACCACTGTCGATCCGTGAGATCTAATAGCATCAGCAGTTGATCGACGAGATTCAACATCATCGTCTTCTTCTCTCCCGGTTATCAGCATCAACAACATCGTGAGATCGATGAGATCTAGCAGCATCAACAGCATTGTGAGATCCCGTTTGAAGCATCACCAAATAGTGAGTGCTTCTTTGCCGATCATCATCATCTCTTCCTTCCTTCTTCTTTTTCTTCTTCTTCATCTTCTTACGCGATGCTGGATACGGTGAGAACTGTTTGGGTTTTTGCTAGCACAGATAGAGATGTTTGGGTGAAAGGTGTAAGGTGCTGACACATGTAGTAAAATACTCAAGACTTTTTGGAAGTATAATTCAGACTTTTTTTAAGCTAAATTCCCAAAAATGATGAGAGAAAGAGAGAGAGAGGACAATGAATATACTAAAAATGAGTTTGGAAGGAAAATTGACTGAGCTTGGGTATTCCATGAGTTTGGAAATTAGATTCAAACCACTGAATTTTGATTTTCACTGAGTTTGGAAGGCCAAAATTAACTGCGTTTCTGTTTTCACTATCAAGAAAAAGGGACGGTGAAAACACAAAAAACAATGTAAAACCCAAAAAATTGCAGTGAAATTATAGGAAAACATAGAAAAGATAGTGAAAATACTATAAAAACAAGGTGAAAATACTCAAAATGGAGAGAGATTGTAAAAAAATAGGACAGTGAAAATACATTATGCTAGGTGTTTTCACTGTGCTAGGTATTTCCATTGTGTTGGGTTTTCATTGAGTTTGTAAAAGAAAAAAAGAAGTGCAACAAAAACATAGTGAAAATACAATGCAGGAAAAACACAGTGCAGTGAAAATACAGTGCAGCGAAAACACAGTGAAAAAAGAGTGCAACAAAAACACAATGAAAATACAGTGCAGAAAAACATAGAAAATAAAAATTGCAGTGAAAACAAAGTGAAAATACAATGTAGCGAAAACACAGAGAAAAAAAAAAGAGTGCATAAAAAACACAGTGAAAATACAGTGTAGGAAAAATACAGTGAAAATAAAAAGTGCAGTGAAAATACAGTATAGCGAAAATACAGTGAAAATAAAAAGTGCAGTAAAAATAAAGTGAAAATGTAGTGCAATGAAAATACTGTCATTGGGTGTGTTTTCACTATGTTGGTGTTTTCACTGTACTAGGGGTATTTTTAAAAGATTTGGACTTTTTGCATGAAATAATTTTTAAATAAGATCTTACGAAGGAAGGGAATTTTTGGAGGACTTTTCGTAGTAGACTTTTTTTGAGTAGGATCTATGACCAAGATCCCCATAAAAATAAAATAAAAAGAGTTTGGGAGTGTAAAAATGATGCATAGAATTTGGCTGAGGATAAGGATAAAATTCACAGAAATAGGACTTAAACACCATTCACGTAACTTAAAAAATAATTATTGTTAAAAAAAAAATCTAAATAATTCAAACTTATCTAAAAATTAGAGAAACAGAGTCCAAATCACAAACACTCACGAAGTCCAAATCACCCTTTCCTACTATTATCTGTTTGTTTGTCTCATAGTCTTCTGTCACAGATTCCTCTCCTTTACAAACAAAGTCCAAATCACAAACAATCACAAGCAACTTGAAAGAGAAATAAAGACAAAGTAAAAATTATGAGAAGAGAATTAAACTGCAAAAAGAAGTTCAAATAAATACAAGTTGATAAAATTTCTATAAAAAATGTTGTTACAAATAGTGTGTTTTGAGACTCCACAAAAACACTGTTTAAAACAGCGTTTTATACTTAGCGTGATGCCACGTGTCTGTTGACTTGGTCAACAGGGTTAGATCCTCAAATATTTTTCCAAGAAGGTCATTTTTGGAAATTTGTTTTCTAAAAAGGTCGTTTTAGGAAAACACTCGGAAATATGCATTGAAAGTTGTGAGGGTCATTTACTTTTTGTCAGATGCATATGAGCCATTCATTTGACCCGACGGCTCAAACTAAGTAACGTGATATAAAGCATTTCTTGTTTATATATATTCAGTACAGTTTAATAAGTTAAATCAAATATGAAAAAGTAAGATTATATTAATTTTTCATATATAATTGATTGGATGGGTATTTAATTCTTTGTCTTAAAATGGAGATTGGAGATTATTTAGTAAGTTGAGAATTCTTTGATATATTGGGGACTGGCAAGAAATACCGATCTCTGCTATTTGGGAACTATGGTATGCTCCTCCCTCTAGTTATATCTTTAAATCCTAGTTAGTTAAACTCCTTCTAGTTGTTTTATTGGTAGTTTATGATCCATATCAAAATTTTGTTTTTTGTTTTTTTGTGTGTGTTAGAGGAAGCAAGAGAGATGTAAAAGGGATAATGAGACCACATAGGACAACAAAATGATCAAAGTTGAGACCACATAGGATCAATCCAACACAATGTAAGAAAACAATATCAATGAATTAGGCAGATATACTAAACAATAATTAGAAGATTAATTACCCATATAAATATATAAAAATCAAAAGTATTAAAAGATAAAATAAAAAACAAAACAAAGAATCAGTCAGGGTTCTTACAAGCACAAATCAACAAAGAGAATTCAACCCTTTCTTGGTCTTTGTGCATCAAAAATAGCTGGTATGATATTTTTCACAACACCCTGTGAACAACAAAGAAGTGTTAGCATATGTCATTAAAAAAAAATCGATAAGGAGTCCATATAATCGCAGAGGTGAAGCCACTAAAACATAAGAATTATATGATCACCAGAACAAGAGATGGAAGGGACCTATATATATAGATGAGAATGAAATAGATGAAGTGCTATATGTTGGTATGATATTTGACTACCAAACGGAAGTTGGTGATTATTATATCATATATGCTCAACGAGCAGGATTCAGTATAGCAAAAACATCAAATAGATTGGGAGACGATGGGGAAGTGAAAGATTTTGCACTTGGTACGTTGTTCGCGATCGGGGAAGATAAAACGAACAACCAAGAATCCGAATCCTCTCAAACCATGTATTTCAACTCAAACCAATGGTGAGGCAAAGATAAGGTCAACATTACAAAATGATGGAAGGTTTAAGTTGACAACTATTGTGCTCGAGCATAATCATGAGTTGAGTCCAGGAAAAACATGTCATTTTAGAAGCAGCAAGAATATATATGGACACACATGTGAAAAGGAGACTCGAGTTATGTGATCGAGCTGGAATTCCCGTGGCTAAGAATTTTAATGCCTTGGTTGTTGAAGTTGGAGGATTTTAACATTTAATGAGAAAGATTGTCGAAATTATATTGAGAAGGCAAGAAGGATCATACTTGGAGAGGGAGATGTAGAAACACCGTTTAAATATTTTCTTAGAGCACAATCCAAAAACTTCAGCTTCTATTATGTCATTGACCTTGATGAGAATAATCGTATAAGAAACTTATGCTGGGTTGATGCAAGGAGTAGAGCAGCCTATGAAGAATTTGGAGATGTCGTCTCATTCGACACCACATATATACCTAACAAATAAATATGATATGCCTTTTGCTCCTTTTGTAGGAGTCAATCATCATGGGCAGTCGATGCTTTTAGGTTGTGGTTTGTTGTCAAATGAAGTACTGATACTTTTGTTTGGTTGTTTGAGGCGTGGTTAGAATGCATGTCTGGGTGTCCTCCAAAAGCTATAATTACAGACCAATGCAAAACTATGAAAAAGGCTGTTGAAATTGTGTTTCCAAATGCTTGGCATCGATGGTGCTTGTGGCATATAATGAAAATTAAAGGTTCCTGAGAAATTGAGAGGATATGTTGACTATGAGGGCATCAAGACGACTTTGCAAAATGTTGTGTATGATTCCTTCACAAAGGATGAATTTGAAGAAGGATGGGGAAGAATGATTTAGAAATATGAGTTATATGATAATGAATGGTTGGGGGAGCCTATATGATGAGTGGCGTCGATGAGTTCCAATATATATAAGAGACACTTTTTGGGCAGGAATGTCAACAACACAACGTAGTGAAAGCATGAATGCTTTTTTTGACGGATATGTCAATTCCAAAACGACTTTGAAACAGTTTGTTGAACAATATGACAATGCTTCAAGAAATAAGGTAGAAAAGGAGGTCCAAGCGGATTTTCATTCTTTTAATGCAACCTATGATTGTATTAGTCTCTATGATTTTGATAAACAATTTTAGCAATTAAGCTTACACCAATACCAAGTTTCGAGAGTAATTTCAAGAGGAGTTGAAGAAAATGATTTATTGTCACACCTCTCAACTTAAGGAAGACGGGTCTTTGTGCACATATTAAGTTACCGAAAGTGTTAAAATTGGCGATGGGTGGAAACATGTGGTTTATGTTGTTCATTTCAATGAAGTAGGATGTGAAGTGCAATGTATGTGTAAGTTACTAGCTAGAGTTTAGGGGTATTCTTTGTACTCACTCACTTTCTGTGCTAACTCTAAGAAAAGTACAAAAAATTCCATCTAATTACATTATATCAAGATGGAGGAAGGATTTGAAAAGAAAATTTACATTTGCGAACACAAACTACAGTGATGGTGTTGATTTACCAAGTGCACAGCGGTACGAGAAGATGCAAAGGGAATTTAATTATGAGTTGGCACAAATTGCATGTGATTTAGAGGAGAAGTGCATTAGGGTTTATTTACTTCATGAAAATTTTTACAATTTTCATTTTCTGTGAAAATTTTTTAAAAACTACTTTTATAGAAAGATAAGAGTTAGTTAGGATAAGATTCTGTTTTATTTAAATTCAAATAATAAAATCTAAATATAGGATATTGTTAGATATTCTAGGATTCTATTATTTAGGTAGGATAAGATTTTTCTGTTTTCTAGTTATCAGAGGAGTTGAGATATATGTGGCAGAATCTCTTCTCCTGCTAGTCTAGTCTATATATATTGTACCTACATTAGTATTATTTTAATTATTCAAGAAGAGAATCAATTTTACTCTCCTTTCACACTTACATGGTATCAAAGCAGTACCATCCTAGGGCTGCCTCTGCTTAAGACGCATCAGTCTATGGTGAAGATGGCCATGATGGGAGCCATTAAAGGCTCAGGAGAGACTGCTGATTGTACTACAACCCTTTCTTTACCTTCTACAGTCAGCAACATGTTCCAATTGACAGCGAGGTTAAATGGTAAGAATTACCTAGAGTGGGTGCAGACGGTGAAACTCGTGATCGACGGAAAGGGAAAACTTGGTCATTTGACTGGTGAAATACAAAAACCAGCGGAGAATGATGCCAAATACAAGTCATGGAGATCTGAAAACTCCATGGTTATTGCATGGCTCACAAACTCGATGGAGCCAGCTATTGGCAAGCCGTTTTTATTCATGCCGACGGCCAAGGATGTGTGGGAGGCAGTCCGTGACACTTACTCAGACTTGGAGAATTCTTCACAGATTTTTGCACTCAAAACTCAACTGTGGAACAACAAGCAAGGAGATCGGGACCTAACCACCTACTACAATGAGATGCTAACGTTGTGGCAAGAACTTGACCTGTGTTACGACGACAAGTGGGACTGCTCCAAAGACAACGTACAACTCTTACTGAAAAGGGAGGAAAATGACCGAGTTTACATGTTTCTCGCAGGAATTAACAGAGAATTGGATGAGGTGCGAGGTCGGATTTTAGGCCGAAAGCCTCTTCCAAGCATTCGTGAAGTCTTCGCTGAAGTGAGACGAGAAGAGGCAAGGAGGCGTGTAATAATGAAAAATCTAGACATCACACCAATTCAGGACCCTGAATCCTCGGCTCTAATCTCAAGAGGGTCCGACTTTGATGGAGATAGGAGAAATTCCAAGAGGCCATGGTGCGATCATTGCAAGAAACCGTGGCACACACGTGAGACATGCTTGAAGCTCCATGGAAAGCCCCCAAATTGGAAGAAAATAGGAGAAGGTCGAGCACTTCAAGTCTCAAACGAAGATCCAGGCCTGCAACCTTCTTCAGAAAGGCATCCGTTCACAAAGGAACAAATAGATGTCCTGTGCAAACTTCTTCAGTCCTCAAATGTGTCAGTAAATTCCTCTCCCTCGTGTTCCCTAGCTTAAAAAGGTAATTACCTCACTGCTGCTCTTGTAAGTGTCAATTTCAACTCTAGTCAACCTTGGATTATAGATTCTGGTGCTACAGACCACATGACAGGATCTGCAAAATTGTTTGTATCATATAGCCCTTGTGCAGGAAATCAAAAAATTAAAATAGCTGATGGATCTCTTTCAGCAATTGCTGGAAAAGGTTCAATTGCTATTTCTCCTTCCATTATCCTGCAAGATGTCCTTCATGTTCCTAACTTGTCATGTAATCTCTTATCTGTTAGCAAGCTAGTCCTTGATCTTAAATGTCGAGCTCTTTTTTTCTCGTCTCATTGTGAGTTTCAGGAATTGGACTCGGGGAAGACGATTAGCAGTGCTAGACAACGGGGTGGCCTTTATTTTTTTAAAGATGGATCCGAATTAAAAAGACAAGCCCAGGACACTTGTTTCAATTCTATTTCTGTTTCTAGTGAAAATAAAGTTATGTTATGGCATTTTAGATTAGGACATCCTAGTTTTCATTATTTAAAGACTATGTTTCCCAGTTTATTTGTCAATAAAAATCCATCTTCATTTCAATGTGAACTTGTGAATTGGCAAAACATCATCGTACTTCATTCCCTCCACAACGTTATCAACCTTCTGAACCATTTTCAATTATTCACAGTGATATATGGGGGGCTTCACGGGTTACCACTCTATCGGGTAAAAGATGGTTTATAACCTTTATTGATGATCATACTAGGTTAACATGGGTTTACTTGTTAAACGACAAATCAGATGCGGAACAAATCTTCATAGATTTTCATAACATGATAAAAACTCAGGTTCAGGCAAAACTTAGAGTTTTTCGGAGTGACAATGGACGTGAATATTTTAACAAAATCTTGGGAAAATATTTTGCAGAAAATGGCATTGTTCACCAGAGCTCTTGCATTGACACCTCCCAACAAAATGGAGTGGCTGAAAGGAAAAATCGGCACCTTCTTGATGTTGCTAGAGCCTTACTCTTTCCAACCAAGGTACCGAAATACTTATGGGGTGAAGCTGTTCTTACAGCTGCATTTTTAATCAATCGAATGCCTTCAAAAGTCCCGAATTTTCAGAATCCAGTGTCTGTTTTCAAAAATTGCTTTCCATCAAGATTGATTACTGATATTCCATTAAAAAATTTTGGATGCACTGCATTTGTTCATATCCACAAACATAATCGCGGAAAATTGGATCCAAGGGCTACAAAATGTGTTTTTGTTGGTTACTCACCAACACAAAAAGGATATAAATGTTTTGATCCAATTTCACGAAAATTTTTTGTTTCAATGGATGTGACATTTTTTGAAAATCAAAGTTTCTTTGATCATCATCTTCAGGGGGAGACTAAAAAGGAAGATGAAAAGTTTGAAAATATTTTTCAAATTGAGCATACAACTTTAGACTTTCCTGCTCAGTTAATGGTTCCACATCAGGAACACAGCCAAACATGTGCTGAAAGCATACAAGGCCAGGGACGAAATGATGTCTCAGGAGGAAAAAAACCAAGTGATGACCCATCTGGCCAAGAACTATGTGTGTCAAACCAAAAGCCTATAGACTTTGAACAAGGAACTTTAGAAAATGAAAACTTGGAACAACTTTCTTTTATGCTATTACAACATAACACAGGAACTGAGATGTGTGCGAAACCAAGTGGAAATAAGGATGAGCTTCGTGTCTTTTCAAGGAAGAAACATTTTCCAGAAAAAGAAGACCACCCGTTGAAGTACAACCAAGAGTCCAACTTGAGAAAGAAACTGAACTCAATCAAATCAGGTAAAATTCCTTCCGAGTCAAATATTCCCAGGTCTAATGAGTCATTTGAAATTCCTATTGCTTTAAGAAAAGGTGTTCGTACATGTACCAAACATCCTCTATCCAAATTCATGTCTTATAAAAGGTTATCATTACCATTTCATGCTTTTACCTCACAACTTTCTAATGTAGAAATCCCTAGGAATGTGCAGGATGCTCTAAATGTTCCAGAGTGGAAAGAAGCTATTTTGGAAGAAATGAAGGCTCTTGACAAGAATGAGACTTGGGATGTGGTGGACCTGCCAGAAGGAAAAAAGATTGTAGGATGCAAGTGGGTATTCACCGTTAAGTACAATTCAGATGGGACATTAGAGAGATATAAGGCACGATTGGTAGCAAAGGGGTTTACTCAAACCTATGGTGTGGACTACTCAGAGACATTTGCACCTGTGGCCAAGCTCAACACGGTTAGGATCCTTCTTTCGATTGCTGCAAATTTGGATTGGCCACTGCAACAATTAGATGTAAAAAAATGCCTTTCTAAATGGAGACCTTGAGGAGGAAGCGTACATGGACTCTCCACCAGGCTTTGAGGAAAGGTATGGCTCGAAGGTTTGCATGCAAACTAAAAAAATCATTGTACGGTCTCAAACAATCACCCAGAGCTTGGTTTGAGAAATTTACTCGATTAGTGAAGAAACAAGGATACACTCAAGGGCACACAGATCATACTTTATTTGTGAGGTTCTCATCTACCGACAGAGTTACAGTTTTGATTGTCTATGTAGATGACATTATACTCACCGGTGACGACATTGTGGAAATGGAGAGATTAAAAAAGTGCTTAGCTGCAGATTTCGAAATCAAGGATTTGGGGTCACTCAGGTATTTTCTTGGCATGGAGGTTGCTCGGTCAAAGAAGGGAATTGTAGTTTCTCAGAGAAAGTATATACTTGATCTTTTGAATGAGACAGGTATGGGTGGCTGTAGACCTTCTGATACACCAATGGAGCCAAATCAGAAACTTGGCGATAGTGACAAGAAAGTTCCGATTGATACAACTAGATATCAGAAGCTAGTAGGGAAGCTGATCTACTTATCACACACTCGACCTGACATAGCCCATGCTGTTAGTGTGGTAAGTCAATTCATGCATTCCCCATATGAAGTGCATCTACAAGCTGTCTACCGGATTCTAAGATATCTAAAGAGCACTCCTGGGAAAGGCTTATTCTTTAAAAAGAATGAGCAACGAGGAGTTGAAGTTTATATAGATGCTGATTGAGCCGGATCCATTATTGACCGGAGATCCACTTCAGGCTACTGCACATTTGTTTGGGGTAATTTGGTTACTTGGAGGAGTAAAAAACAGAACGTAGTGGCAAGAAGTAGCGCAGAGCCTGAGTTTCGAGCAATGTCACATGGAATTTGTGAGATATTATGGATGAAGCGCATTCTAGAAGAGCTGAGAAGACCAGTTGAAGGGCCAATGAAGCTATACTGCGACAACAAAGCTGCTATCAGTATTGCACACAATCCTGTACAACACGATAAAATGAAGCACGTGGAGATCGACAGGCACTTCATAAAAGAAAAGCTCGAAGGAGGCATGATTTGTATGCCGTTTGTTCCTACAACGCAACAAATTGCTGACATCCTAACTAAAGGACTTCCAAGGCCGAATTTTGAGTTTCTGATAAGCAAGTTGGGCATGATAGATATCTATGCACCAACTTGAGGCCGGGGAGTGTCGAAAGATAAAAGTTAGTTAGGATAAGATTATGTTTTATTTAAATTCAAATAATAAAATCTGAATATAGGATATTGTTAGATATTCTAGGATTCTATTATTTAGGTAGGATAAGATTTTTCTGTTTTCTTGTTATTAGAGGAGTTGAGATATATGTGGCAGAATCTCTTCTCCTTCTAGTCTAGTCTATATATATTGAACCTACAAGTGTATTAGTTTAATTATTCAAGAAGAGAATCAAATTTACTCTCCATTCACGCTTATAACTTTCATTTTCAATTTTCAAAATTTATAAAATGTGTTTACTTTGCAAAAATTAAAACTGTTTTCAAAATCTAAAAATAGTGTAAATGCATTTACTAAAACTATATATTATCTCTATATATTTTATTATTTTTATTTTTTGGTTTTATAGGTGGTCTACATTTTTTTTTCTATGTTTATAAGCATATATTGCCACGATATAATTCTTGTTTTCAGTTTTCATGAAAATACAAAAAACGTCTTTCAATGTTTTCATGTTTTCTTAAAAACTGAATTCATTTTCTTGAAAATAGTTTTCATTTTTTTACAAGTAAACGAGTTTTTTAGGCCATTTTTTGTTTTTATTGAAAATGAAAATGAAAATTGCGAAAATTTTCACAAAGTAAACAAGCCCTAATTGTTTGTAATGATATTCGTGAATTGAAAGTTAAAGTTCTTAGCAAGGAACCAATATGTGTGAGCACCCAAACTATACTGGAGAGCCCAACAAAAGAAAATAGTAGGGTTCTTAGTCCCTTGGTTGTTCGAACAAATGGCCACCCACCTTCAAAGAGAAAAGTGTCCAAAGTAGATGAAGTGGTTCGAAAGTTGAGAGAAAGGAATAAGAAGAAAAAAGTTGAAGATGGGACAAGAAAAAAACCACACACTGCCATTATTGGAACACAAGAAAGCTTCAACATAATGGTATTGCTCTTTACTATTATTATAATTTATTGCAAATTCATGTTATAGTTGCCTAATTGAAATGATTTCTATTTGTGAATAGGTAGATACAAGTAACTTAGTGGGTGACACCTCCATTAGTGTATCAAATCAACTCTGGAGGGGTGGTGGTGATGAAAACAAGTAACTTATTTGGAAGCTAGCATGTCACAGGCGCATTTTTATATTTATACAGATTTTTTTTTGTTAAATTTTAAAATAAACTTTAATGAAATTAATATGAAATTCTATACATGCATGTAGGGCGATCAAACTTCATCTTTTAAGATTGGGAATGAATTTGACTTGAATATAAACCCAAATATAGGTACAAGAAGTTCAATTTTGAATTTCACTATATGCTTTTGGTTTAAAGGCTAATGATTTTTTTTTTTTTAATTATCAATTTGATGCAGGAAATTAGTTAGGTGTTGTTATTTAAATACAGGTGGTGTATTTTGCATGGAATATTTTGCTCTCAATTTATGAGATTTGTAATTTCACATTGAGAGGAAAAGGCATGTTGATGTAAGCAAAATTTGAGAAGTATTGTATCCATTTTTGGAGATTCATGATTAGAATTGACTCTTATTTTTATTTTTATTTTTTATTTTGGTAAGGGTTAGAATGTTTGCAATTTGTATGTGTGCAATTTTTTTCTTTTAAGGTGACTATATGTATGTAAAATGCACCCAATCGATTTGGATAGACTAGCAAGACACAAAAAAGTGGGGAGTATATATATATCAGGGGTTTGGTAGAGAAAAGAGAGAGAATAGGGTTTGGTGGGGATGAGAATCAGAGACGGAGAAAAGGTGGGAGTATCGAGGGTTGGCGGAAAGAAAAGAAAGATAGAGACAAGGTGGGGAAGAGCCCGCACATCAAGGTCAATGACATAATAGAAGCTAAAGTTTTTGGATTGTGCTCTATGAAAAAATTTGAACAGTGTTTCTGCATCTCCCTCTCCAAGTCTAATCCTCCTTGCCTTCTCAATATAATTTCGACAATCTTTCTCATTAAATGTAAAGTTCTCAAATCCTCCATCTTCAACAACCAAAGCATTAAAATTCTTAGTCACGGGAATTCCAGCTCGATCACATAACTCGAGTTTCCTTTTCACATATATGTGTGTCGATATTCTTGCTACTTCTAAAATGACGTGCTTTTTCAGGACTCAACTCATGATTATGCTCGAGCATATATAACAGTTGTCAACTTAAACCTTCCATCATTTTGTAATGTTGACCTTATCTTTGCCTGACAATTGTTTTTAGTTGAAAGACATGGTTTGAGAGGATTAGGATTCTTGGTTGTTCGTTTTATCTTCCCCGATCGCGAATAACCAAGTGCAAAATATTTCACTTCCCCATCGTCTCCCAATCTATTTGATGTTTTTGCTATACCGATCGAATCCTACTCGTGGAGCATATATGATATAATAATCACCAACTTCCGTTTGGGAGTCAAATATCATACCAACATATTGCACTTCATCTATTTCTTTCTCATCTATATAGGGGACTTCCATCTCTTGATCTTGTGATTCTTCTTCTATAGATTCCATGATTATGCATTGTTTGGTACAATTAATGATACAAGTAAAACAAAGTCAATAAAAAATATTGCACAAAAAAATCTGAACTATCAATAAAGAACAAAGGAAAGACCAAATTAA